>CAUYQU010031300.1:0-52350 GCA_963574635.1 Cheracebus regulus
GGGAGCAGAGGCTGCAGAACACTAGCAGAGGCTGCAGAACAGCAAATATTGCTGCCTGCTCCTTCCTCTGGAAGCTTCTTCCCAGAGGAGCACCCATCAGGTGCCGGCCAGAGCTCTCCTGTATGAGGTGTCTATCAACCTCTGCTGTGAGGTGTCTCCCAGTCAGGAGGCACAGGGGTCAGGGACCCACTTGAGAAGGCAGTCTGTCTCATAGCAAAGCTCAAGCACTGTGCTGGGAGATCTGCTGCTCCTTCAGAGCTGGCAGGTAGGAATGTTTAAGTCTGCTGAAGCTATGCCCACAGCTGCCCCTTCCCCGAGGTGCTCTGTCCCATAGAGAAGGGAGTTTTATCTATCAGCCCCTGCCTGGGGCTGCTGTCTTTCTTTCAGAAATGCCCTGTCCAGAGAGTAGGAATCTAGAGAGGCAGTCTGGCTACAGTGGCTTTGCTGTGCTGAAGTGAGTTCCAACTGGTTTGAACTTTCCAGCAGCTTTGTTTACACTGTGAGGGGAAGATTGCCTACTTAAGCCTCAGTAATGGTGGACCCCCCTCCCGCCACCAAGCTCGAGCTTCCCATGTTGACTTCAGACTACTGTACTGGCAGTGAGAATTCCAAGCCAGTGGAATTTAGCTTGCTGGGCTCCATGGACATGGGATCCGCTGAGCAAGACACCTTGGCTCCCTTGCTTCAGTCCTCTTTCTAGGGGAGTGAATGGTTCTGTCTCGCTGGTGTTCCAAGTGCCACTGGGGCATGAAGAAAAACTTCTGCAGCTAGCTTAGTGTCTGCACAAATGACCATCCAGTTTTGTGCTCAAAACCTGGGGCCCTGGTGGTATAGGCACCCGTGAGAATATCCTTGTCTGTGGGTGGCAAAAACCATGGGAAAAGCATATTATCAGTGCTGGATAGCACTGTCACTCATGGCACAGTCCTTTATGGCTTCCCTTGGCTACAGAAGGGAGTTCCCCAACTTCTTGCACTTTCTGGGTGAGGTGACACTCCACTCTGCTTCTGCTTGCCCTCCATGGGCAAGCAATTTGGACACTTAGGTTGCTTCCAAATCTTAGCTGTTGTAAACAGTACTGCAACAGGTGTAGGAGCGCAGGTATTACTTTGAGATGTTAATTTCCTTTATTTGGGGTATATACCCAGCTGTGGGATTTCTGGATCATATGGTAGCTCAATGTTTAGTTTTGTGAAGAAACTCCAAACTGTTCTCTGTAGTGGTTGTACTCATTTACATTTCTAACAGTATACAAGGGTTCCCTTTTTCCACATCCTCACCAGCATTTATTATTGCCTGTCTTTTGGATATTTTAACCAGGGTGAGATGTATCTCATTGTAGTTCTGATTTGCACTTCTCTGATGATCAATGATGTATGTTGAGCACCTTTTCATACACCTACTTGCCATTTTTTTTTGATAAATGACTATTTAAATCTTATTCTCATGTTTAAATTGAAATATTAGACTTTTTTCCTATAGAGTTGTTGGAGCTCCTTGTATATTATGATTATTAATCCCTTGTCAGATGGGAGTTTGCGAATATTTTCTCCCATTCTGCGGGTTGTCTCTTCATTTTGTGTATTGTATCCTTTGCTGTGCAGAAGCTTTTTAACTTGATGTGATCCCATTTTTCCATGTTTTGCTTCATTTGCCTGTGCTTGTGAGGTGTTATTCAATAAATCTTTGCCTAAACCAATGTCCTGGAGAGTTTCTCCCATATTCTCTTTTAGTAGTTTCACAGTTTGAGATCTTAGGTGTAAACCTTTGAATCATTTTGATATAATTTTCGCATATGGTGAGAGATAAAGGGTCTACTTTTATTCTTCTAGGTATGGATATCCAATTTTCTCAGCACTGTTTATTTAAGACACTATCTTTTTTTTTTTTTTTGAGACAGAGTCTCACATCATCACCAGGCACCAGGCTGGAGTGCAGTGGTGCAATCTTGGCTCACTGTAACCTCTGCCTCCTGGGTTCAAGCAATTCTCCTGCCTCAGCCTCCTGAGTAGCTGAGACTACAGGTGCGCACCACCACACCCAGCTAGTTTTTTGTATATTTTAGTAGAGACGGGGTTTCACCATGTTGGCCAGGATGGTCTCGATCTCTTGACCTCGTGATCCGCCCGCCTCAGCCTCCCAAAGTGCTGGGATTACAGGCATGAGCCACCTTGCCCAGCCACTTAAGACACTATCTTTTCCAGTGTATGTTCTTGGCACTTTTGACAAAAATGAGTTTGCTGTAGGTGTGTGGATTTGTTTCTGGGTTCCCTAATCTGTTCCATTGGTCTAGGTGTATGGCTTTTTTTTTTTTTTTTTTTTTTTTTTGCCATAACCATGCTGTTTTAGTTACTGTAGCTGTGTAGTATAGTATTTGAAGTCAGGTAATGTGATTCTTCCAGTTTTGTCCTTTTTGCTTAGAATAGCTTTGGCTCTTCTGGGTCTTATGTGGTTCCCTACAAGTTTTAGAATTTTTTTTTTTCTATTTCTGTGAGGAATGTCAGTGGTATTTTGATAGAGATAGCATTGAATCTGTAGATTTTCAGTAGTATGGACATTTTATATATGCTTTTTGGTTTGAGATTGCCATGAGTCTTGCAAATACTATCTTATAACCCATTATTTTAACCTGATAACAACTTAGCACTATTCGTGCAAACAAACAAATAAGGAAAAAAAAAACCACCAAAAACTCTACACCTTAACTTCATCCTCCTCCTTTTTAATTTTTGATTGTTTCTATTTATATCTTCTTGTATTGATGATGTCTTGAAAAGTTGTAGTTGTCATTTTTTATTGGTTTATCATTTAGTCTTTCTACTTAGGGTTAGAGTAGAAGTTTACATCACAGTTACAGTATTATAATACTCTGTGTTTTTCTGTATACTTACTATTACCAGTGAGTTTTATACCTTCAAGTGATGACTTACTGCTTATTAATGTCCCTTTCTTTCTTATTGAACTCCCTATAGCATTTCTTATATGACAGGTCTGATATTGATAAAATGTCTCAGCTTATTTTTGTTTGTTTGAGAAAGCCTTTATTTCTGCTTCATGTTTGAAGGATATTTTCACCAGATATAGTATTCTAGGGTAAAAGTTTTTTTTTTTTTCTTCTTCAGCACTTTAAATATGTAATGTCACTCTCTCCTAGCCTGTAGGCTTTCCATTGAAAATTTGCTGCTAGATGTATTGGAACTCCACTGTATGCTATTTGTTTCTTTTCTCTTGCTGCTTTTAGGATCCTTAGCATTTGGTAGTTTGATTGTAAAGACCTTGAGGTAGTCTTCTTTGGGTTAAATCTGCTTAGTGTTCTACAACCTTCCTGTACTTGGATATTGGTATCTTTCTTGAAGTTTGGGAAGTTCTCTGTTATTTTCCCTTTGAATAAACTTTCTACCCCATCTCTTTCTCTACCTCCTCTTTAAGGCCATTAACTTTTAGATTCACCCTTTTGAAGCTATTTTCTAAATCCTGTAGGTGTGCTTCATTGTTTCTTTTTTCTTTCTTTTGTCTCTTTTGACTGTGTATTTTCGAATAGCCTGTCTTCCAGCTCACAAATGATTTCTTCTTGATCAATTTGGCTATTAAAGGACTTTGATGCATTCTTCAGTATGCCAATTTCATTTTTCCACTCCAGGAGTTCTGCTTGATTCTTTCTAATTATTTCAATCTCTGTTAAATTTATCTGATAGAATTCTGAATTTCTTCTCTGTTTTATCTTGAATTTCTTGGAGTTTCCACAGCGTATCTATTTTGATTTATCTGTCTGAAAGCTCACATATCTATTTATCCAGGATTGACCCCTAGTGCCTGATTTAGTTTATTTGGTGGGGCTATGTTTTACTGGATGGTGATGGTGCTAGTAGATATTCATCTGTGTCTGGGCATTGAAGAAGTGGGCATTATTGCAGTCTTCACTCTCTGGGCTTATTTATAGTTGTCCTTCTTGGAAAGGCTTTCCAGATGTTTGAAAGGACTTGGGTGTTGTGATCTAAGCTGTAGCTGTATCCCAACTCAGTAACACCATGTTTCTTGTAGACTCATAGAGGTACTGCCTTGATGGTCTTGTACAAGATCTAGAAGAATTCTCTGGATTACCAGGCAGAGACTCTTGGTCTCTTCCCTTACTTTTTCCCAAAGAGACAGTTTCTTGCTCTGTTCTGAGCCACTTAAAGCTAGGGGTGGAATGACACAAGCACTCCTATGGCCACTACCACTTTGACTGCTGGGTCAGACCTGAAGCCAGCACAGCCCTGGGTTTCACTGAAGGGCTACTGTAACCCCTCTGTGGCTACTGCCTGTGTTGATTCAAGGCCCCAGTGCTCTACATTCAGCAGGTAGCAAAGCCAGCCAGTCCTGAAAATAAGGACTTATTTTCAGGGCAGTGAGGTCCTCTAGGTTCCACGTGTGTCCAGAGGTACGATCCAGGAGTCAAGGACTAGAGTCAAAGACCCAGAAGTCAACCTGGTGTTCTGTTGTACTGTGGCTGAGCTTGTACTCAGTCCACAAAATCCAGTCCTCCTTACTCTTCCTTCTCCTTTTCAAAGGCAGAGGAGCCTCACTTTGAAGCCACCACCACTCCAGGCCACAAAGAGTACTGCCAGACTATCACAGATATCCCCCTAAGAGTCAAGGGCTCTTGAGTCAGTTGTGGTAAAGGCTGCATGGGCTAGGACCCATCCTTCAGGGCAACGATCACTACTCTGCCCCAGAGCAGGTCCAGAAATTCCATCCAGTACTCAAATCCTGGAATCAGGGACCCCTAAGAGCCCATTTGGTACTCTGCCCACTCTGTGGCTTTGCTTGTACCTAAGGTGCAAAACCAAGTTTGCTTTACTTTTTTCTCTGCTTTTCTCAAGCAGAAGTTGTTTTTCCCAGTAGCCACCACATCTGGTAATGTCCTGAGGCTCCTCTGAAGCAAGCAAGTTTTAGAGGCTCACCCAAGGCTCTCAATATCATGCCCGGGTATCACTGCTTGTTATTTAGGGCCTTCATTTAGCAGGTGATGAATGCTGCCAGGAACAGGATCTTTCCTTCAGGGAAGTGAGTTCCCTTCTGTTTAAAGGTGGGTTTAAAATGTTATCTGGGAGCTGGGCCCTGGAATGGGGGCCTCATGGCTCTGACCAGTTTTCCTGCTGTGTTTGAGCTGGTTTCCAAGATGGGAGATAAAGTCCTCCCAATTCTTCCCTCTCGTTCCCTCAAGCAGAAGGAAGAGGTCTCTTTTGGAGCTGAGGGCTGTGCAGCCTGAGACTAGGGGAGAGATGATGCCACATTCCCTTGGCTGCCTCAGTTGGTGTCTCAGTATGTTGCGTGCCCCTCCAGTCCACTGTCTCAGCCTAGTTTAGTGCTACAACTTGCCTGAGAGTTGCAATCCTAATGGTCTAGACTACCTTTCAAATTTACTTGGAGACACAGAGCACTGTAGCCTTCAGAGGCAAGGTTTGTGGGAACTCAAGTTCAGACCCACTGGGATCTGCAATTTTCCTCTATCTAGGCCTGGTTTAAATGCTCTCTCCATGGGTGGGTGTCACCTGAGTTTGGTTGTTTTCCTTTCTGCTCTAACAGGACAATGCTGAGGTCAATGACTCACTATTGCTGTGTTCTCCCTTCCCCAGCACCCAGAGATGCTCTCTGGACCATGCACCACTGTGGGGGTAGGGCATGGGGGTGGGGAGGAGAGGCGGTGTCAGCGATTCAAGACTGTGTTTTCTATCTCTTGGTGCCTCTTTCAGTAATACGAAGTTGAAATCGTGTACTATGAGTGCTTGCCTGTTTTTTGGTTCTTATGAAGTTGTGTTTCCTTTCTGTGTAGACAGTTGTTAAATTGGTGTCTTTCCGGTGGGGGACCATCAGTGGAGTCTTCTATTCCACTATCTTGCTCTACCTCCTGTCCCTTATTTTTCTTTTAATGAAACAAAATTTACTTACAGAGGAATTTATGATATGTAGACCTTTATAAGAATGTAGCAAAATGATGATATTTAAAGGCAAAATACCACATACATAGGTGCTAAATAGAGATTCAGTAAATATCTATTAAGTAATGAAAGGAAAATTAGTGACAACTATATCAATCATATAGCTACATCAAACTTTTAACTTTTTAAAAAACTATTTGGGTGTCTACCTATTTTAAAAACTATTTGAGTGTCTACCAGAACAATTTGTATCGTATATGAGTGAGGCTTGAGTGGTTGAAGTTCATGGCCCTTTCCCATTTAATATGGTTTGATGAAATAAAATTTCATTCAATTCACAATTTTTTCATAGTGGTTGTACTGGCATAAGAGTGCTGTCAAGAATGGTAATCCAGTCCTCTTTGCAAGAAGCAGTCCTCTTGCCCAAATTAAGACAGCCGTGGAGTTAGAAAGGAAGTTATCAATACAAGAGGTTTTCGATCTGGGATGGGTAGAACTTCATGGATAGTTGAATGTGGATATAACAGAGAGACTATTGAGGTTTCTGGTTTAGGCAATAGTGTGGATAAATTAGAGACAGAGTAAATAGAAAGAGCAAGGTCTGGGGTAAGGGAAGAGGGGTTTGGTCTTGAACAAGCTGACCCACCTACACTTTTCTTGTTTTTCTTCACATACATTTGGAGATCTTTCTTGCTGAACTTTAATAATTTATGTTCACATAAATATTGCTTTGTCAGTTGCTTTTAAGAAATTTCATTAATACAATTGTCTTTCATACTGGATTGTAAATGATTGAGGGCAAGCTCCTTTTATTTTTTTCCTTTGGTATTCTTTTTAGGCCTCTAGTGAAATCCTGATACAGTAGAAATAAATATTTATAGCCAAGTTAACATTAATTTCCCTGTGAATTATGTTAGCCTTTAATGGCAGACACAATTTGCCAGACATCCATCCTCACCCCCATTAAATAAAAAGTGAAATTAAAACAAAAAACATGGAAAAATGGATGTGGCTACAGAGGGGTTGTTGAAAGACAAAATATAGTTTAGGAATGTTGATATGTTTTAATATTATGTTCTGTTTACATGTATTCAAAAATTACTGATATTAATAAAATATTTATTTTTAAAAAATTGAGTTGATAAAGGGAAAATATAAATTACTCTCTGAAAAATATATTTTGATTTCATATCTCTATCTCTTTAATAATTAGTTCTTCCATTTTTTTTTGCTATCAAACAGGCAAAAATTAGAAGTAATGATATTCAGTGCTAGTGAATGTGATAAGAATTCTCATTTACTTTAAAATATATATATATTAATAGAAAGCAGTTTGGATCTGTGTATTAAGACTCCTAAAATATTTATTAACTTTGACCCAGAAACTCCATTTAGAAATCACTCTAAATAAAATAATGTTTTTATTAAGTAATTATTTTCAAAGATGTTCATATTTTTACATAATAATAATAAAAATTTTGGGTAACTTAAATGTGCAACCAAATAGGTTCATTAAATTATGAGACTGACTGTATCTTCTCTTCCTAGTCTCACTGTATTCAGCTTACAGTCCATTTTTCATTATAATCACTCTCCTGCAAACTCTTCTGTAGCTTTGCTTCTCTTCTCGATTTACTTTGAGGCAAAATTCCAGCTCTGGAAAAACTCAACTAGTAGCTTTCCTCATGCTTGTATTGCAAAATTTAAGAATTATTGGAGATAATCATGCATCTTTTAAGTTAGCTTTCACTTCATCTGGGCCCTCAACACTGACAAGTCTTTCCTCGTGCTAAACCAAAATTGTTTCAGACTTGTACACCTTTTCTGCAGTCTTTTCAAATCTCTATTCTCTTTATTTCTCACTCTCCGTTCTCTCTCCTGGGGTTTCAGATGATGACACTGCCACATACTGTATAGAAAAAAGTGGAAGCTGCATAGTCACTCCAAATCTACTGTTTATATTTGCACAGCTGCTCTTGCTATTTTCCTTCTGTGGTAGTAGGCGAGGGACCCATCTCCTATGAAAGATGAAATCCTCCATGGGTGCTCTGGATCCCATCCCCTCTTATCTTCCTTAAGACCTTGTTCAAGGAGTTATTTTGTATCTTCTCCCTTTAACCTCTGCTAGGTACTGGATCTTGTTCAGCATTCAAACATGCCTTAGAATCTCTCCTCTAAAACAAAAAACAAATAAGCAATTAAATGAACACACCTTTCCTTGATCTCATCGGTATTTTTCTGTAACGCTCTTTACAGCCAAGATTCTCAAAAAGGTGGTGTACAAAGACTGTCTTCAGCACCTCATCCCTTGCCACTCTTCTACTGCTCTCATTTAACTTTTGCCTCGCCTCCATTGCCACCTCTTACCTAAACTTCTCTCATTGAGATCATTGTGGATTCTACATTGTTAATTCCAAGGGATCGTTTCTAGTCATCATCATTAACTTTCATTCACATGGGTAATTTTCTGTCTTTGAAACATTCTCTTTTTTTTGTTTCCTTGACACTACACTATTCTGGTTTGCTCTTACCAATATAGCCATTTCTTTTTAATAATGTTTTTGCTTAGACTTTGTATCTTTTTGATATCTCAGTTTCTACTGTACTTCTTTGCTTACTCTACATACTCTTCCTAAAATATATTGCTAATTATGAAAGACATTAGATACCATAAATTTGTTAGTGACTTCAAAATCTAGTCTCCTACCTAGTTCCTTTTCTGAGGACCAAATATCTCTGCATAATCTTAATTTGAATTTTTTCACTCTGTTGTCTCATAGGCAGCTCAAATTTGTTGTCTTTTCAGTTGAACTCTTGATTGTCCCTTTCACATTTTTTCCTTCACCAGTCTCTCCCAATTTAGTGAATGGGGCCTTAATTGCTCAGTTTTTCATTGAATCTCTCACATTGTATGTACAGCCAAGTCCCATTGATTGTAATTCCAACATATATTTTGTGGTATATTCACTCTCTTTCCACTACTTTGTTTTGGACCTAACCAATAACTCTAGCCTGAATTGTTACAATTGCTCTCTTATTGTCTTTTTGTTTCCACTTTGCTCTCCTGTAATTCATCATCTGCCTAGCAGCCAAAGAGATCTTTTTAAAATGCAAATCTGATTATATCACTCCCTGGCATAAATCCCTTCATTTGGTTTCTCATTGCTTTTAGGATAAAAGTCACATTTTAAAATATGTCCTAAAAGACCTTGAGGGCGCTGCGCCTGACTACTCCATCAGCCTAATATCCTGCTGAACTCCCATCCCCTGTGCCAGTGTCATACACTCCCACCACTCTGACCTATCTGTTTCTCACACACTCTGAAGCTTTTTGTCAGTTCAGGGACTTCATACATCTTGTTTTGTTTTCTTACTTGCCCCTCCTCTCTTCACTGGACTTAACTCCTACTCCTCCATAAGACATCATCTTTAATTGTGCTTTTGCAGGAAAGCCTTTCTTTTTTTCAGATTAGGCTGAGCACCTATATTATTTGCTCTTACAGTACCTTTTCTGTGTCTTTAAAAAATAGCTGTCAGAGTAGTATTCAAGTATGTAATTAATGGTTTAATGTTTGCCTCTCCATGACGGACCTCCATTCTGGTCTCCTTACTGAGAGTTTAGCATAGTGCTTAGTAGACATTAGGCCTGCAATAAAAATATATATTTTTTAAAATTTTTATTTCAGTGGTTTTGGAGGAACAGATAGTGTTTCGTTACATGGATAAGTTCTTTAATGGCGATTTCTCAGATTTGGGTGCACCCATTACCTAAGCAGTGGACACTGTACTCAATGCATAGTCTTTTATCCATTGCCCTCCTCCCAGCCTTCCCTTGAGTCCCTCAAAGTCCATTATATCACTCTTATGCCTTTGCATCTTCATAGCTTAGCTCCCACTTATAATTGAGAACAAATAATGTTTGGTTTTTCATTCCTGAGTTACATCACTTAGAATAATGGTCTCCAACTCCATCCAGGTTGCTGCTAATGCCATTATTCCATTCCTTTTTATGGATGAGTAATATTCCATGGTGGATATATATATATCACATTTCCCTTATCCACTCATTGGTTGATGGGCATTTAGATTGGTTCCATATTATTGCAATTGTGAAATGTGCTGCTATAAACGTGTACAAGTTTCTTTTTCATATGACTTCTTTTCCTTTGGGTAGATACCCAGTAGTGAGATTGCTGAATCAAATGATAGTTCTACTTTTAGTTCTTTAAGGAATGTCCATACTGTTTTCCATAGTGGTTGTTCTAGTTTACATTTCTCCTGGCAGGGTAAAAGTGTTCCCTATTCACCACATCCATACCACCATCTTTTTTTTTTTTTTAACTTTTAAATTATGGTCATTCTTGCAGGATTTAGGTGATATTTCATTGTGGTTTTGATTTGCATTTCCCTTATAATGAGTGATGTTTAGTGGTTCGTCATATGTTTCTTGGCCATTTGTATATCTTTTGAGAATTGTCTATTGATGTCCTTTGCCCACTTTTTGATGGTATTATTTGTTTTGTTCTTGTTAGTTTCTTTGAGTTCCTTGTAGATTCCGGATATTAGTCTTTTGTTGAATACATAGTTTGCAAATATTTTCTCCAACTCTGTGGGTGGTCAGTTTACTTTGCTCATTATTTCTTTTGCTGTGCAGAGGCTTTTTAGTTTAGTTAGGTCCCATCTATTTATCTTTGTTTTTGTTGCATTTGCTTTTGGGTTCTTGGTCATAAAGTCTTTGCATAAGTCAATGTCTAGAAGAGTTTTTCTGATGTTATCTTCTAGAATTTTTATGATTTCAGGTCTTAGATTTAAGTCTTCAATCCATTTTGAGTTGATGTTTGTATAAGATGAGAGATGAGGATCCAGCTTCATTCTTCTACACATGGCTTCTCAATTATCTTAGCACCATTTGCTGAGTAGAGTGTCCTTTCCCCAGTTTATGTTTTTGTTTGCTTTGTCAAAGATCAGTTGGCTGTACATATTTGACTTTATTTCTGGGTTCTGTATTCTGTTCCATTGGTCTATGTGCCTACTTTTTATACCAGTATCATGACGTATTGGTAACTGTAGCCTTGTAGTATTGTTTGAAGTCAGGTAGTATGATGCCTTTGGATTTGTTATTTTTGCTTAGTCTTGCTTTGGCTATGTGGGCTTTTTTTTTTTTGGCTCCATATTAATTTTAGGATTGTTTTTTTCTAGCTCTGTGAAGAATGATGGTGGTATTTTGATGGGAATTGCTTTGACTATAGATTGCTTTTGGCAGTATGGTCATTTTCACAATGCTGATTCTAGCCATCCATGAGCATGGGATGTGTTTCCATTTGTTTGTGTCATCTGTGATTTTTTCAGCAGTGTTTTGTAGTTTCTTTTGTAGAGATCTTTCACCTCCTTAGTCAGATATATTCCTAATATGCCTATATTGTTTAGGTATGTGCCAAAGTATCTTATTTTTTGTTTGCAGCTGTTTTAAGAGGGGTTGTGTTCTTGATTTGATTTTCAGCTTCAGCTTTGTCTTTGTTGGTGTCTAGCAATGCTACTTATTTGTGTACGTTGATTTTGTTTCCTGAAACTTTACTAAATTTGTTTATTAGATTTAGGAGCTTTTTCAGTGAGTCTTTAGGGTTTTCTAGGTATATAGTCATATAATTGGTGAACAGTAACAGTTTTACTTTCCCTTTACCATTTTAGATGCCCTTTATTTCTTTCTCTTACCTGATTAGTCTGACTAGGACTTCCAGTACTATGTTGAATACAAGTGATGGAAGTGGGCATCCTTATCTTGTTCCAGTTCTCAGGGAGAATGGAACTTTTCTTCATTCAGTATAATGTTGCCTGTGGGTTTGTCATAGAAGGCCTTTATTACCTTGAGGTATGTCCTTTCTATGCCAAATTTGCTGAGGGTTTTAATCATAAAGGAATGCTAGATTTTGTCAAATGTTTTTTTCTGCATCTATCGAGATGATCATATGATTTGTGTTTTTAATTTTGTTTATGTGATGTATCACATTTATTGACTCGTAGATGTTAAACCATCTTTCTATCCCTGGTATAAAGCCCACTTGTTCATGGTATATTACCTTTTTGATATGTTGCTAGATTTGGTCAACTAGTATTTTGTTGAGGATTTTTGCATCTATGTTCATCAGGGATACTGGTCTGTAGTTTTTTTTCTTTCTTTCTTTTGTAATGTCCTTTTCTGGTTTTGGTATTAGGGTGATATTGGCTTCATAGAATGATTTAGGAAGGATTCTGTCTTTCTTTATCTTTTGGAATAGTTTCACTAAGATTGGTACCAATTCTTCTTTAAATGCCTAATGGAATTCAGCTGTGGACCCATCTGGCCCTGGACTTTTTTTGTTAGCAGTTTATTTTATTACCATTTGAATCTTGCTACTTATAGGTTTGTTCAGAGTTTCTATTTTTTCTTGATTTAATCTAGGAAGGTTGTATGTTTCCAGACATTTATCTGTCTCCTCTGTATTTTCTAGTTTGTGTATGTAAAGGTGTTCATACACAAGTAGCCTTGAATGATCTTTTGTATTTCTGTGGTATCAGTTATAATATGTCCTGTTTTGTTTCTAAGTGAGCTTATTTGGATCTTTTCTCTACTTTTCTTGGTTAATCTTGCTAATGGTCTGTCAATTTTGTTTATCTTTTCAGAGGATCAACTTTTGGTTTCATTTGTCTTTTGTATTTTTTATTTCAATTTCATTTAGTTTTGCTCTGATCTTTGTTATTTCTTTTCTTCTGCTGGATTTGGGTTTGGTTTGTTCTTGTTTCTCTAGTTCTTTGAGATGTGACCTTAGATTTTCTATTTGCATTCTTTCAGCCTTTTTTCATGTAAACATTTAATGCTATGAACTTTTCTCTTAGCACTGCTTTTTCTGTGTTGCAGGGGTTTTGGTGAGTTGTGCCACTATTATGGTTCAGTCAAATAAATTTTAAATTTCTATCTTGATTTCATTATTGACCCAAAGATCATTCAGGAGCAGATTATTTAATTTCCATGTATTTATATAGTCTTGAGGTTCCTTTTGGAGTTAATTTTTAATTTTATTCCACTGTGGTCTGAGAGGGTACTTGATATAATTTTGATTTACTTAAATTTATTGAGACTTATTTTGTGTCCTATCATGTGGTCTATCTTGGAGAATGTGCCATCTGCTTATAAAAGAATGTATATTCTGCAGTTCTCTGGTAGAATGTTCTTAAATATCTGTTAAGTTCATTGGTTCTAGGATATAGTTTACGTCAATTGTTTCTTTGTTGACTTTCTGTATTGATGACCTGTCTAGTGCTGTCAGTAGAGTATTGAAGTCCCCCCTGTTATTGTGTTGTCATCCCTCTCACTTCTTGTGTCTAATAATTGTTTTATAAATTTGGGAGCTCCCATGTTAAGTGCATATATATTTAGGATGGTGATATTTCCTTTTTGACTGATCCTTTTATCATTATATAATGTCCCTTTTTGTCTTTTCTGTTAATGCTTTAAAGTCTGTTTCATCTCATATAGGACATAGCTACTCCTATTCACTTTTGGCTTTTATTTTCATGGAATATCTTTTGCCAACCCTTTAACTTAAGCTTATGTGAGTCCTTATGTGTTAGATGAGTCTCTTGAAAACAGCAGATATTTGGTTGGTGGATTTTTATCCATTCTGTTATTTTGTGTCTTTGAAGTGAAACATTTGGGCTGTTTACATTCAATGTTACAATTGAGATGTGAGGTACTATTTTATTCATCATACTAGTTGTTGCCTAAATACCTTGGTTTTTTCACTGCGTTACTGTTTTATAGATCCTATGAGATTTATGCTTTAAGGAGGTTCTATTTTGGTGTATTTTGAGGTTCTGTTTCAACATTTAGAACTCCTTTAGCATTGCTAGTAGTGCTGTCTTGGTAGTGACAAATTTTCTCAGGATTTGATTGTCTGAAAAAGACTACCTCTTCTTCGTTTATGAAGCTTAGTTTTGCTGGATACAAAATTCTTGTATGGCAATTATTTTGTCTGAGGAGGATAAAGATAGGACTTCAGTGCCTTCTGGCCTGTAGGGTTTCTGCTAAGAAATCTGCTGTTAATCTGCTGTGTCTTCCCTTATAGGTTACCTGATGCTTTTGCCTCATATCTCTTAAGATTCTTTCCTTTGTCTTGACTTTAGATAGCCTAATGACTATGTGCTTGGTGATATTTTTTGGAATGAATTTGCCAGATGTCCCTTGAGCTTCTGTATTTGGATGTCTAGATGTCTAGCAAGGCCAGGGAAGTTTAACTTGATGATTCCCTCAAATATGTTTTCCAAACTTTTAGATTTGTCTTCTTCCTCAGGAACACCAATTCCTCTTAGAGTTGGCCATTTAACATATCCCAAATTTCTTGATCTTTTTTTCATATTGAAAAAAAATTATATTTTCTTTGTCTTTGTCTGCAGAGTTAATTCAAAAGCCTTATCTTCAAGCTCAGAAGTTCTTTCTTCTATTTGTTTGATTCTATGGTTGAAACTTCCCAGTGCATTTTGTATTTATCTAAGTATTTCTTTCATTTCCAGAAGCTGTGATTGGTTTTTCTTTATGATATCTATGTCTCAGAAACAATTTTAATTCTCATCTTGTATTTTAAAAAATTTATTTGTTTTTCACCTTTCTCTGGTGTCTTTTTGAGAAGCTTAATAACTTTCTGAATTCTTTATCTGACAGTTTAGATATTTCTTTTTGGTTTGAATCCATTGCTGGGGAGATAGTGTGATCTTTTGGGGGTGTCATATAACTTTGTTTTGTCATATCAGAATTATTTTTCTGATTCCCTCTCATTAGGGTAGATTATTTCAGTGGAAAAATCTGGAACTCAAGGGCTGCTGTTCAGATTCTTTTGTCTTATGAGGAGTCTTATGGATGGTAGCCATCCAGTGGAGCTACCAGGCTCTGGGCTGGTGCTGGGGATGTCTGCAAAGAGTCCCATGGTGTGATCTGTCTTCAGATCTTCCAGCCATGGCTATCAGCACTTGCTCTGGTAGAGGTGGCAAGGGTATGAAGTAGACTCTCTGAAAGTCCTTAGTTGTAGATATGTGTGTAGATAGTGTGCTGGTTTTCTTGAATGCTGGTTATGCTATCTGTGAAGTTGTCTAGTGGACAAACTGGGACCACTGGGTAGCCAGGATGTTGAAGGCAGTGGAATTAGCTATTGTTTTCTCTTTCCTTGGAGCAGTGGTATTCTGTCATGAGTTGCTGTAATGTCTTAAGTTCCTTAGTTTTTTGGCCTCCTGACCGGAGATGGAGCTTTTGAGAGAGCACTAGCTTGATAGCAGAAAGGAAATAGAAGCTTGCCCTAAGTTGGCCAGGATAAGTATTTGGATTTCTCAGGTGACAGGCAAGGTCATAAAGCTCTCAGGAGTTTATGTCTTTTGTGATCTACCGGGGTGAGTAGAGGAATATCAGCTGGGGCAGGGTTAGGCAGACAGTCCTTGGGCAGGGCTTGCCATGGACACTATGAGGAATGAGGGGTGATTCTTAGACCAATGGGGTTATTATCAAGGGGGATTATGGCTGCCTTTGTCACCAGGGAAGTGGGGGAAAGCTGGTAGCAACAGGCCTCGCCCAACTCCCACACAGTTGGCATGGCTGGTTTCGCTCCCACCTCTAGCAGCCCCAAGCTTATCTCCAGGCAGCCTGCAGAGTGGGACTCAGACCTAGCTTCAGGCTGTAAGTTTCCCCACTGCTAAAGGGAGCATGGCTTTCAGGCCACAACTGTGCCCATCCCTCCACATTGTCTGCCAGACTCCTGCTCTTCTTTCTGCAGCAGTTCTCCTTCACCTCCAGATTCTGCTCAAAAGAGTTTGCACCCAGCCAAAATTATTACAAATTTCAGCTGGAAGATTCTTTCACCCTGTGACCCCTCCCACATTCTGCTGGCTGACTTCCCCAAGGGCCCCTGTGAGATATAGTGAGGGATGGCTTTTCTGGGCTCAAGCTGGAGAATGGGCGTACCTACCATGCTCTTTCCACTGCTGCTTCTACTTTTATATTACACAGTCAATTAATTGCAGCTCCAGGTAAGGTTAAATCCTTCTCCTGTAATCTGGATTTTCAGGTTCCCCAGTGGGTATGTGCTTAGAGGCAGGTACTCTCCTCTCACACTTTGGAAACTCACAGTTTTTTGCCTGTCTTGCAGAATTTGCAGCAGCGTGCTGCCTCTTTCAAAGGATCTGTGATTTCTTTCAGTCTTCCTGGTATGCTCCTGCTGTGGTTCCTGGAGTAAAAGTCCATGATGTGAGTTTCCACACGCTGTTCTGTCTGTCCAAGTGGGAGCTGCACGCCAGTTTATCTCCTGCCATCTTCCCTCTAGTAAACCAATAAAAATATTTTTAAATGAAAATGTCAGTAAATTATTGTAGGTTGTTAGTGGTCATATTTTGTGATTAATGATGTAAATAAATGTTCATAATACATGTACTATAAAAAACAAAGAATGCTAAGCATGTTGATTGGGTTTTCATGCTCACAGACATATGCCTCCCTCAAACTTTGTTAACATGTCTGCACATTACCTGTCTGACAGAAATTTTAAAAAATACCTCAAAGAATACAAAATAGTAGCATATATCTCAATTTTCAAAGAAAATTTATTCTATTTATTTATTACATTTATTTCTTTCCATATTTGGCCTATTGGGGGATTGGGGCTGGAAGGGGAGAGAGCATCAGGAAGAAGAGCTAATGGATGCTGAGTTTGATACCTAGGTGACAGGATGATCTGTGCAGCAAAATGCCATGGCACACATTAACCTAGGTACCAAATCTGCATATCCTGCATATGTACCCCTGAAGTTAAAATACAAGTTGGAGGGAAACAAGGAACAATAAAAAGAAAAGCCTGGAAGGATTTCTTCACCCAAGGTTTTTTGGAAGAATTTGAGGGTTTTAGAATTTTAATATATTTGGAATTAATTCCAACATTCTAAAAATCACCTGTAGGAATTACAGGTTATTTTTATTCTGTATTTTTTCTGTGTTTTCTGCATTTTCATACTGAAACTTATTTACTGTTATCATCAGAAAAAGTAAAGTTATTTAAGATGAAAAAAATCGTTATTGGTACAGTATTCAAATATGTGTTTATTTCAGATCTTTTATACTGTTGCCACAGCTTCCTTAAGCCTTTGCAAATCGCAGTTTTAAAAAATAAGGAACATGTTATTCTAATATAAAACATCTTTGTGCTCAGTGATCAGCTGCATGGAGAGGATATACCAGCTCAAAAGTATGAATGCTTATGAATCGTAGAGTACCAATGTTTGTAACACTGATCCAACTAGCAGGAGAATTAGTCAGGGTCATTGAACAAAGACAAATTGTTCAAATATATTCAGTAAACTGCTCACTGGGATATGAATAAAAACCCCTTATCTTTGGGAAGTATATGGCTTATTTATTAGTGCAGGTTTTCTGAGAAAAAGATACAGGTAACAAGCTGTGAAAGTCTTCAGCTGTTTCATTCTTTACAGTGCAGTGCTTAAACATTAAAAAAAAACACCCTAATTTGTGCAGTTATATCGACATTGTAATTTTTGCATGTCTAATAAACATTAGCTACTTTAACTGAAAAGTGGAATTTTCCATGGAACGGTACCCTTTTCATTACTGTGTACATCTTAGATTTAATTTGGCATGGGATGCATCAACCTTGGCTCTTGGAGACAAGGTTAGAATCTGTGGTGCATGAAAACAAGCTCTTCTAAACATTTTTTTTTCCATTTCCTACATATTCTGTGCCTGCTTTGGAGAGAACACAAAGAATGAGAACAATCCTTTTTCTTAACTTGACAAAAAATTATTAGAGTAGATGCAAATATTTTCCTTTTTAGAATTTAGAGGATTGCTTTTCTCCACATCACCGTTCACTTTAGACAGCCAACGAGGTAGCATTTGTCATGCTATAAAGCAAAACAGCACTTGTGGAGGTCTTACATGTTTTGAATAAAGTTGTTACTGTTTAATGTATAGTCTTCTGATTTTTTAATGTTTTTCTATTGAAATTCAGACATGTCTTATTATTATCTGAAAGATATTCTATGGCTTGATATAAAAAAATTTTAATGCTATTTTGAAAATTTTTAGATCTGGTTCAAAGTAACCTTTTTGGTTGAATTTAAGATATTAAAAAAATCCAATTCTCCAACCGGTATTCATATTATTATTCTATTTCTTTCTCAGGAAGAAAGATAAATTACCCACATTTATGGTGTATGTCTGTGTGTACCCATTTGCAAGATACTCATTAATAAAGTTGGCTTTCTTCGAGAAGCTCACACTATAATTCACCTGAAAAGTAAGACTTGAATGAAACTAAAAAGGTTTAATAAAATTACATAGTCAGGGCTCTTCACTGCATGTAATATAATCTGACTTAAAGGGGATAAAATAGTTTGCTGACTCATGTAACCGAAAATTCTAGGCATAGGTAAGGCTTCTGGAAGAGCTGTATTTTAAAACTAAAACAAAGTCCTCAAAGTTTAGTTTATCTTTACCTCTCCGCATTTTTTTTTTTTTTTTTTTTTTTTTTGCTTTCCTTCTGCGTCAGCTTCATTTCAGGCAGGCCAACCAGCCACTCTCCTCTGTCACCACTTTCCCTGCTTTTAGAGGGAAAAATTTCTCTTTCCTAAAATTATAATTAAATTTCCAGGGGATTGAGTTTCTCTGGCCCTTCAGCTTGGGTTTTATGCTTATTCCTAAATTAAATCCCTCTGGTCATCAGGTGTGAAGCTCTAGTGGACAAGGCATGAGGCATGTGGAAGCTCAGAGGCAGGGGGCAAATCTACTTACATGAACTGAGAATGGGGAAAGACAAGATATCCCCAACTGCTGGTATGTAAATGGGAAGGATTTGACGTAGGGCAGGAAGATACGACACATATAATTCAACTTCAAAATCTTTCTATATGTGTAAGTTATAATGAATATATATATATGTGTGTGTGTGTATTTGTGTGTGCACATATAGTCAGTATGTGTATATATAGTCAGTCTAGTGTGCATATTGTCAGTATTGTGTGTATATATATAGTCAGTGTGTGTATACATAGTCAATGAGTCTCAGATTAGGAGATGAAGTCCTTGAAAGACATCAAAATTTTGACACCATTGAAGGCTAGGAGACTGTTTTGCCAGACACCCTTTAAACCTATTCCTATTATTATAGGATGAAGAGGGTTATGTCTCCTGGGTGACTGCTACTGGATAGACTATTGAAGAGCCACTGTGAAGGCTATCTTTTGATCAGATGGAGGTTTCATAGAATTTGTTTGCTCTTGTCTGGCTGGTTTCTTTTAATTGAACATATTAATTGGAGTTCCTCATAATGAGCCCCAAAGACTTGGATATTTGAAGAACAGTCAATGATGAAAATGCAGGCCATCTTGATGTCCCAAAGATATAGGGTTTATATAATTTATTGCCAAAGTAGGGAAGCTTGTAACACCAAAGACAATGCTATTCTGGAGGCACATGGGATTTGGAATATCTATATAAGATTGTTCTGGTCTTGGAATTGGCCTGAAGAAATCTAGAGAGCCTTCAGACCCACTGCGATCTTTTATGAAGTTAAGGATCTGAAGCTAAGTTACACTGGCAGTCCTATATTATTCCGCCTCGTCATTTGTGTCTGTTTGAATGGGCCTAAACACTCTATCTGAGGATAGGGAGGGCAGTTTTTTGAAGCTCTAATTGAAGTCATACTTCCTGAGATCCTACAGTTTCTTAAAATCCTGTGAGGAGTCTAGAACAAGTTCTTGAAAGCATTTGAGTCTAGATTAAGCCTTCTCAAGTGAGTCTCACTAAAAGTGTTTTCTTGAGTTCTCCTTTATCCAAATTCTTGTTTTTCTTTGATTTCCCTTTTTTTTTTTTTCCAAGTTTTTAGTAAATAAGAGGATATAGGTTTTTTATTTGGCTGGAACTTAAGAGTTCTTTGATTAGCACGTACCTTCATCTTTGAGCCATGACATGAAAGCCAGTTGAGGACCCTTTAATATAAGCAAGATGGTGCTATGGCACTCACACCTGGTGACTAGCAGGTACCACAATGTAAAAACATTACAAAGATAAGACTTTTATAAGAATTTGGTTGTCATTATGGCCTATACTAATTTAACAATGAAAAAGTGCATTATCTCTGTTAGCAAAAAAGTTGCATGATTCTAAACTGTATATTTTGAAAACAAAACATTGCATTTATAGTTTTTTTTCCCTTGCTTATAGCATGAATAAAATGCAATTTGTATATTAGGCATTTTAGTTGCTCTGAAAAGCAGTCATAATGAAATGTTTAAAGTTGCTTGTTTCAAAAACAACATTTAGAATGATGTCTGCTTTAGTAAGGTTTTATATTTTGCCCCTACCAGCAAATTATATCTCTCAAATAAGAAAATGAACATTTTCCTGCAGCAGATTGAAATGAGGAAAATCGTAAGAGCTTAGAATCTGGAAAAGAAAATAAAGTGTCAACTATAGATGTGAGAGGTCCTCCCCTCCATCTGGTTGTAGTGTTGGTGTAAATAAGAAATTGTTGAGCTGGATAATTTAATTGAAAAGCAGATGATGCTGTCCTTCCTACTGACTAGAATCTATTTCAAGTTCTCATTATCATAGACACAAAATGTTGGAGGAAGGTAAATAGGTCAACGAACCCCAACTGCAATTAAGTCCTCATGTGTAGGGCAATAGCTTTAGCCTGTCTTCCAAACTTTTAAAATTACCCCAACAAAACAGAAGCAACTTTTAATGAGACATGAGCAAGGAATACACAGATTCTGTAAGATGGAAAACCAGATAGCTATGGCAGAATTGCTGCTCTGCTACACATAGGTTTACTCCATTTGCTCTTAATGAAGCATGGCCACTTTCTGTGTTCCTGCATTTAATTCTACTTTCTGTATGTGCTAGTTTCACCTTCCAAGGGATATAGAGACACGTACATTCCAAAGAGATGAATCAGTAAGAGAGGAGAAACATCTTTCTGGTACATGATTTAAAAAGAGACAGAAAGAAGCAAGCACCATACATAGGTAAAAGACCAGTGAATTAGGAATTAGAAATCTGTGTTAATTTAACTTTAGTTCCACTATTTATTAGCCATGTAACTTTAGGTAAAACTTTCAACCTCTCTTGCTCTCAATTACATTATCTATAAAACTAAAAAGGTGATTTAGATAACCCAACTTAGTTTTACACTATGCTGTCAATGTAAAACTTTTTAAACGACTGAATACCTTTAGAAAGCTCATTTTGAGAATCAGGACGCTTTGTATTAGAAATGCCATTTGGAATTTACAATTGCATTTTTCTTGGTTCATAGTGATAAGCCTGCAGTTTTGAATATTAGAACAGGAGAATAGCTTGGATTTACTTAGAAGCAATGGGGAAGAGGCTGCGATTTTAGAAATGCCGGCATTGTACCTCATTAATTATTACTTATCCCATTCTCCTCCATCCTTGGCTTTCTTTCTAAGTGTTAACTGCCTAGTTTAAGCAACAGCAAAGTTACTAACTTTGTGGGTTTCATCAATTTTTAAATTTTAATTTGCTTTAGTTTAGCCCTCCTTTCTCTTATACCTTTGAAAGCTTTTAATGCTAATAATTGCTAGCAGTTTTTGAGGAGTATATATTTATTGTTTTTTTTTTTGTTTAATCCTATTAAAATCTTATAAGATGGGTGCCATCATATTCATAAGTAACCTGTCCGAGGCTATTCAGCTAGGGAGAGACAGAGTCAGGATTCAAACCCAAGTCTGTTTCTCTAAAGCTGATCTTCTCCACCTTAGGAGATAGCATAACACAGTGGTTATCAGCAACAAACAATATAAGCTAGCACTTATACACACTCTCTATGTGTCAGGCATTGTTTTAGGCACTTTAGATATACCAAGACTCATAATTCTCATAAAAAATCTATTATGCAGTCTCATTAATATCCCTATGTGATGGATGAAGAAACAGCGATAAGGAAGTTAGGTAATTTTACCAAAGTCACACCAATAGTAAGTGCCAGAGCTGAAATTTGAAGCCATGAATGTGGCTCCACAGTCCTTGCTGCTTACCATGATACTATACTATTTCTCTACCTGCTACTCTTTCTGGAGGAGAACTTCAAAGATAATTCTTGCTTTTTATGGTAGTTGTGTTCCTGGAACATTTCCTGAATTATTCAGTCTGACTTCCTTTAAAAATATGAAGCATAGTTTCTGTTAATGCAAGAACTAAAGTGAATAAAGTGGGAAAAGGGAGATTTGACAGGTATTAATAAAGAGAATAGTTATGGTGAGATTGTTGTGAATAGGACCAACTTGTAGTGATGGCATGACAAAATTTTTTTTAAAACCACTGTCTCTACTTGCCTAAATGGAATGGAGAGGTTTTTCCCTCTGTGTTTTGTGTGTGTGTTTGTGTGTATGTGTCTGAAACAATAGATGGGGACTTCATAGAGTGAGATGTATTAATAAATTGTAGTCAAAATTTTGGGTGTGGACCAAGCTGACATTGGAGACTGGCAGGTGCTGTTCCAGCTGTGATGACCAGAGGACTTGTTTGTGGGCTCTGACATATATATCCGTGGTCTTTGCCCCAGGTTATGTACAGAGTGTGCTGCTAACCTGAGTTTCGGAGAATGCCCTCCCTAACTTAAGGATGTACTTTGTACCCATTTACCTTCCCCTCAGTGAGGTCCTGGAGCCATTTGTAGTGATGCAGGACATTCAGAATGGTATAATTTTCACACTCTGCTGTTCACTTTGACTAGAAGGTGAGTGTATTATAGTATATTATAGTTCACGATTATCAAGTTTGGAAGGAAAAATCAATGAAAAGATTTGGGGCATGTGGAAGAGTTTGCATTTTATGGGTCTCCAGATTTTATGGATAGGCATATTGAGGATTAGGAATTATTCTTTTGGAGGATTGAATGGAATGGAGATATTTGTTTAATGATCCGATTTTCCTTTCTTTAGGTTGACAATTCCTCAAAAGCCCTTGTTTTTTCGATCATGTCTTGTGGTCTTTTGTCCTACTAAAGATGTGTTTCTTGAAGTTTTCCCAAAGTATTTGTTGCTGAGGAAGATGGAGGAGAGGAAAGCCCCAAAACACCTTGGTTAGAAACCTTAATTCAGGTGGAAGGAGATGTTACATTAAATCAAATATGGTAAACTTAGTGGGGAGGAGGAGTGTGTGACAGAGGACCACAGGTAGCTTTCATGAGGCTATGGATATGTTTGCCCTTGAAAAATTACAGTAATAAATGCACTTTTACAAGGAGAAAAAAGAAGAAAAAACCTTTCCAAAGTAGAAAACAAACTAGCGCACATGCCACAAAGTCATCTGTGTATGAAGCTTGTGGAGGCAGCGGATGCTCAGAGCAAACCCACAGATAGCACAAGTTATCAGAGAGGTCCAAGATATGAGCCATTTTTTAGACTTTGCTAGTGACCAGGTAGATCAAACTGTAGCCCTATATTGCAAGGAATTCCCAGATACCATTTATTATGACAGAAACCTATAGTGGCCCCAAATTCAGCAGGCAGTAGAGAAGCCCTTAATGTTTCCATGTCTGAGTTTAGGTTTAGTCCCATATCCCACACATTTTAATGTGATGCCTTATGTTCTCCACAACTCGCGGTATCCAAAAGTTTTAGGTTCCAGAATTCAAACTTTGAAACAGGCCAAAAGAGATGCCACCTTCTGGCAGGTACGGAAATTGTAGGAGCGGCTGCTCTTGGCCAGAATATAGAGAGAAAAAATCCTCCATCTAGGTAACTTTTTGGTAAAGAAACTATTTATTCAGCTTAGTGGAAGGTTGTGCACCATGCCTGGGACATCTATACTGCTATTGTTGATTTCAGATGAAGGAAGCTAAATCCTGGGCTATGGTGTGTCGATATGACAAACCTTCAGGATGGACTCTAGATGGCAGTGTTGCTGCTGATTTTTAAACGACCTTTCAGGTCCCCACCTCCTTTTCCAGTAGTATGAATGAGTCAACAACTCTCGCTGAGTACCTGGAAGTGTTGTTTTACATTTTACACTTGAAATCATTTAACCCAGAAGCATGTGAGTCTCGTGGATTTTATTATATCTCAATTTTTAAGGATTAGGAAACTGAGGCACAAAGAACGTATGGAATTTGCCTATGTTGAGTAGCAGAATTGGAATTTGAACCAGGTTGTCTGGCTCTAGTGTTTTTAATTAATATACTTTGGTACTTCTTGTTGGATAATTTTAGGGCTCTGGCAAACTCAGACACCAGGGGATGATTTGATGCAAATTTCTGCACCCACCAACCTGGGAACTGTGCTTGTATTTTGTTTTGTGCTTGTGAAAGTTGCAGGCAACTTTTCTGAAGGCGTCTGTCTTGTCAGGTGCTGTACTTTACATAGTATATATTTACTTATATCTACTTCAATCATAGTATATATCCTTATATCTACTTCAATCACAGGAAGGATGTTTTCTACTTCCAAGTGGGCCTCGGACTAATAGGTTCCTCTGAACAGATAAAAACAAAAAATACTGCTGAGCTATGGCAGTGTCATAGACCAGGCACTGGTCCAGGAGGACCAGCTGTCTATCAAACTCATTTTCCCATTCAACTCCATGCAGTGACCACCATCCACAGATAATTGCTATTGAGGGTATGGCCATATTTTTAATTCATATGGCAGTGATTACACTTGCAGCACAAGTTCCTCATAGAAAACAAGAACAAAACAGAAGTTTATTGATGACAGTGAATAGCATGAAGATCAACACCCTTTCTAATAGCAAAGAAAGAAAATAATGAGTGGCTGTTTAATCATCTTCTATAGTGATCCTTGATTTCTATTACTCTTTCTTTGCTGGAGCATCCATGGCATAAAATTTTCATGCCTCCCTTTTTTTTCAGTGTTATAATAACTTTAATTTATCTTGTGTTTTACAGAAGTCTATGAACGATTTTTAAAAAGCACCTCCTTACTCCATATCACATTTCCCTGACAGTTGTTAAAGGAGGCAATGAGTATGTCAATAGCTTGAGCATTGACGTCTTACAAGGATTTCAGACCAACCAACCACTCGCCAAAGAACTTGCCAGCTTTTTTATCTTGGTTTTAATACAATGGTATATCTACTCTGATGGCAAATCTGTCCAGCCACATCTCCATGACACGCTTTGCAAAATCAATGATTAGCAAATTAGTTAGCTTTGGCACGGAGGTGTGCTTGCTTGTCCATGACAGCCTGGAAGCAGTTTTGATACTGGCAACAGAACATCTAGAATGACCAAGTTTTGCACTGTAGGAAATAGAGTCGCGTGTCCTTCTGCAGGATTGTGTCTGGTGATTGGCATGTGTGACAAGTGACATATTCCTTGATATATCTTCTCAAGACATTTTCTATTTGTTTCTGTTGGATTCTTCCTTTGATTACAAGTTGGTTATTACCTTCTATTAGAACCACTTGTACCCAATTCAGCCAACAAAAATGCAAGGAGATATCGGGCTGATGATGCAATAGTTTATAGATATCTGTAAAATTGACAGAAGAAGTTTTCTTGGTTTCTACTCGGATGACCTGTTGATGTTTCATGACAAATTTCCTTCTCTCCCCTGCATCCATTTCTGGATTCTTTTCCCTCATGATGTTGAACACTCTATTGAGCAGCTCCTCATATGTGTAGTCTTTTTCTGAGCCTGCCCAAGCAGGGCCTATCTGATTACTGAATGAGATGCCATCATCTTTTTTGCTGTCTTCATCTTCTAGAGCTTCACCGGTCTCTAGCATTTCACCTTCATCTGGGAACTTGACATTCTTCTTTTTCTTCTCTTTATTGCCAAGCATAATGTCAAGGTCATCCTCTGGTTCAGCTGGTTCTTGAACATCACTTTCAGTCTTAAGATCCTTTACCCCTTCTTCAGCTTCAGCAATATCAAATATCTTTTAATTTTTTTCCTTCTTTTTCTTTTGATTAAAGAAGTTCAAGTCATCGAGATCATCAGAAGCATCTTTTTTTCTACTGTCCTCTTCATCAGCTTCCAAATCTTTGTTCTCAGTTGGCTCTGGCTGCACTTCTTTTGTTTCTGAAGCCTAGATTTCCTCTGTTTGGGTATCCACTTCCTCATCTAATATAAAAGCCTTTTTCTTCTTCTTTTTCTTCTTGCTCATGGTAGGATCAAAATCAAAAATCATCTGGTCCCCAGACACGGCTGTGGCTCGAGTGGGCTCGGCTCAGATGGGAAGTCAGATGGGTCAGCCCCAGGTTCCGACAGCAGTGCTGCTCCTGCCGATACCTCTCTCACCACCGCACTAGGCGCTTGCATGCCTCCCTTTTATGTCTCAATTCTGATGTGTGTGCTTTTGGGTTCTACTCTATCTGTCATCCTGAATTTTGACTCTCATATTATGACAATGACTGTACAATTAATGTGCTTCCTGGAGGCTGGTGCCTGTATTTCTGCCATTAATGAACAGCCCTTTCATTTTAAGCATGAGATCCTCCAACCTGTGGAAGAAGGGGTGCATCAGGTCTTTTTTCTGTATTTTCAGGACACTGGTACTCTTTGCAAAGAAGGAAAAATGTGGCTCTATTCCTATGTCAGTTGCATCAGCTTTGTTGTGGTAACTAAACAAGATTCATACTCAATCCCTTAAAATTGCTTTTTTCTGCTGTATTCTCTGTCTTAATGAGTGGCACCACTACCCAGTCAGCTAGCTATACATGCTGAGACATCTTGGCTATCGCTTATTCCTTAAGCCCTATTCACTAAGTCTTAAAGTTTGCTTTTTAATGTTTTTTTTTTTTTTTTTTTTTTTTTTTTTTTGAAATGGAGTCTTGTTCTGCTGCCCAGGCTGGAATGCAGTGGCGTGATCTCAGCTCTTTGCAAACTCCACCTCCCAGGTTCAAGCAATTCTCTTGCCTTAGCCTCCTGAGTAGCTGGGATTACAGGCATGTGCCACCTCACCTGGCTAATTTTTGAAGTTTTTTAGTAGAGGCAGGTTTCACCATGTTGGCAAGGCTGATCTTGAACTCTTGATGTCAGTTGATCCACCCACTTCAGCCTCCCAAAGTGCTGGAATTTCAGGCATGAGCCACTGTGCCCGACCTTAATTATTTCTTAAATCTGACCTGTTTCCCTTACTACCATTGACATGTTTCGTTTCCGGCATGCCTTGTTTTTCCATCTAAGTTAACATGGTAGCATTTATTTATTGGTAATATAGTACCATTTATTTATACCATTTATGTAACATGATAACTGATCTGATTTGGCTGTGTCCCCACTCAGATCTCATGTTCAATTGTAGCTCCCTCAGTTCCCATATGTTGTGAGAGAAAACTGGTGGGAGATAATTGAATCATGGGGGCATGTATTTCCTATGTTGTTCTTGTGATAGTGAATAAGTCTCACAAAATCTGATGGTTTTATAAGGGGGAGTTTCCCTGAACAAGCTCTCTTGTCTGCCACCATGTGAGACATGGCTTTCACCTTCCACCATGATTGTGAAGCCTCCCAAGCTATGTGGAACTGAGTCCATTAAAACTCTTTCTTCTGTAAATTGCCCAGTCTTGGGTATGTCTTTACCAGCAGTGTGAAAACAGACTAATATAAAAACATTTATTTCCCTTCCTCCATTATGAATTTTATTACTGCCATCCTATTTTTAATTTTACTTTAAGCTTCTTGATGTCAGTCTCCTAGTTAAAATCCTGTGTTTCCCATAATGCTTAGAATGAAGTTAAAATACTATGGCATAGTCTACAATAACCTTTAATATCTGCTCCTATTTACCTGTCCTGGCCTATGTCCTTTTGTGCTCTAATGTGAACAATTTGTCAACCATTTCAACCATTCGTAGTCTCCTGAACTTATTCTGTTTCGTGATTTTACATATACTTTCTTTGTCCCCAGAAAGACTTTATCTACTTTCTTTACTTGCCTCAATCCAATCTTTCTTCTAAGACTCAACCCAGTTGTCATAATCTCTGAAAAAGCTGCCTTGATTTTTTGGTCTTTTTTCGTCCTTATGCTTTGCTATATTCTCAAAGCACATTTGCCAACAAATACACCAGCCATTAATGTACTATCCTATGATGATATGCACTTTTTTTTTCTAACTTGACTGTCTTCCTCACCATGCTGTAAGATTTTTTTCAGAAGAAGATGGTCTATCATTCATTTTTTCATTCCTAATACTTAGCATAGTAGCTGCCATACAGCAGATATCTATATATATTTACAGAGGAGTAAAATAAGTACTAATCCTGGTGGTGATCCACATGGCTCATGGAGGTGCAGAGACTGGTCTTCAGGTGGTGTTCAGATTAGCTGAGAGATTTGGAAATAAACCATCATTGCTGTATTCAAGAGGGAGTGATTCAGGTCTTTGGACTCTGAAAGGTGGATGATATAGCTTGGCTGAAGCTGTCTTGGTGGAGGCCAAGGGTTTGACTGCCTATGGATCTGTAGGCATTAAAAGAAGAGCCAAGATAAATCTTGGTTCTTTCATCTGAGAAAAAATTTATCCTAGTCTTGGGGGCTGAGACCCTTATGGAATTGATCATCAAGGGAACCTTTGTTTGGACCTCATTCATTTTAGGTCTAAGAAGCTGTAAGTCTAGGATTGTGTTGGAAATAATGCCCCGGATTATTCTCAAGGTGATGGAGAATTCCCCAAATGTGTTTCAGTAGGCTGTGGTAATAACTAGGATGTACACAGAGCCCTTTTTGGGACTAGAGAGTAGTTGAATTGCCAAAATACCCAGGATCTCTTCAATTTGTTGACTGCAGTTTGACCAACAACTTGGGAATCGGGCCATAAACTTTGATTTAGGTTCTGTATTAACATACAGGCTGAGATGCTAGAATAAAGAGACCTCAAAACATGGCTTCTCTGTAACAGCCCAGAAATAGTTGGGCAATCTAGGGTGGATAGCGGGCTCTGCTCTCTGAGGCCATCCACAGATTTGGTTCCTTTGTCTTATTGCTCTTCTGTTCATTAGACCAGGGGGTGGTCAACTTTGTTATGCATTAAAATCACCTGGAGTTTCTGCAGGCTTCCACTGCTAGAGCTTCTGATTCCACTGCTAGAGGTCTCACATGGGTCCTGAGAATTTGTATTTTTCAGAACTGGTCTGAGAAGCTGTTGGTCTGGGAAGCACACTTTGATAGCCACTGTCCTAAGGTGTGCTCCTTGTCCACTTGGCTGAAGTTGGCTCACTTGAACTCTGCCCATATTCCAACCCTGAAGGAAGAAGGAAAGAAAAAGAGCAAGAAGTAAAGCACTCCCACCTGTTTTTAGGGCGAGTTGCAGAATTTGCCCATATCTCTTTTGCTCACATTCCTTTGGCAAGATCTTTCTAATACAACTATCTGCAAGGGAGCCTAGGAAGTGAAGCATCTAGCTGGCAGGTCATGATGCCACCTAAAACATGGGGACTCTATTACCAGTGGGGAGAAAGAATGGTCTTCACCTATCCCTGCTCACATATGTGGATGTGCATTCTTATATCCTCCTATGCCCTAGAACATGGAAGTGGGACACATTCTGTAGGTTCAGAGCAGTTCTCCCAGGATATGAGATGCTCTGAGTACATGTAGGTTCCTTGGCGTCCTCAGACCCACAGACAGTTTGTTCGCCATGACAGTAGCGGGCCCAGATCACTGATTTTCTCTGTCCTCCTGCTCCTTCTTTTTTTTTCCTCTGTCTGTCTCAGACTTCCCCATTAGGTGACCCAATTTCTTCACAACGATACTACAGTAACTGCCAATTTTACTGATGCTTCTTTCAGTTTTGACAGTGGTTGGCTACTTGAGTAGGAGTAACATGTTTCCTGTTCTTCTTGTGGATAGTTGAACTCTTAAATCTGTTACTCCCACCTCAAACATGACCTTCAAAAACATGGAATTGTTTTAACCAGCCAGATTGTCTGGCACAGAGAGTGAAAGAACTGCATTATACCTAAAAAAAAAAAAAAAGATTTCTGATATGTAACAAAAGTGGTTCCTAATATGGATTTCACTGATATATACCTAAAAGCTAGCTAATGTATTTTCTTTCATTAAAATTAAAATTTGCTGCAGCAGAGTCTACATTTTGTCAGCAACAACAACAACAAAACCAGCGAACTTGAAGGTTTTACTATCTCTAGGTATTGTCAAAACAGCATTTTCTCTACTTTATTCTCACTTGCTAAGTTTTCATTGCACTAAATTCTATTTCCATTGAATTTCATGTGGCATCATTTTCTTTAGAAGATATTGAGAAAGATTAACTTGGTCTGTTTTTTTCTCCTGCTAACCTACATCTTCATAAGCCATAAAAGCCTAGTCTAGCATCACCACAATTGAACTGTTTGTGTGTATGTGTGGCTAAAACACAATTTGAAGCAGAATAGTATTTTCCTGCAAAGCAAAGTAGCTAAGAGCTTAGCCTCTGAAGTCACAGTGCCTGCCTCCCAGTCCTGGCTATTATTGTGTGTACTTCAATGTTTTATTTGAAATTTCTGTCTCAGTTTTATCCTGGTAGAATGGAGATGCAAGCATTACATGCCTCATAGAGTGGTTGTGTTAAAGATATATTATTCTGATGCTTGTTAAAACTGTAAGGAAGACTTTATTCAAGATTGTTGCAATAGGGGTCATGACTGTCACAACAGTGGGGAACAACTGAGCTCCCTGTGACTACAACAAAAGCAGCTGGGGATTTATAGCCAAAGAACACAGTGTAGGAGATAGTGAATGGAAAATTACTAAGAGGATAGATCAAGGGTAGGGGCATTCTTGCTAAACTGTTCTAAAAGAATTCTTATTAAAGGTAGGCCAGGGATTTACACATCAAAGGTGGGGGATAATGAATTTGATCAGACATTAAGGGTAATCATGTATTAAGGATTGGGAAATTCTTGCTAAATGGAATTAATAAGATTCATGCTGTAACTGGGCTAGGCTAAGATAGGCTAGGCCCAGGGTCCCAGTTCAGAAGAGGGCTCATGGGAACCTGACCAAAATTTGGTCAAAGAGGGAATCTTTGTCAGTAGTGAGACTTGAAGAAGATATTCATATAACCACACTAAGTCAGTCCTTAGCACATTATAAAGGCTGATTAAATGTTAGTCAATATTATTATTCTTAAAATTAATAAGGATTACTTCTTTCTCCATCTTGTGAGTGTATAAATTGGGGAATTAATTCATTTAAAAATTAAGAGCAAATGCTATTAATGTATCCTTTGAGTTTTACAGGAGTAATACTTCCTTTAAGTTTTTCTTTGTCTAGTCTGATTACCCTGATAGGATGGGGTAGTAGAAAATGGGATCTGTGGCCACTTGGTGTTTGGGAGCTGTATCTGAAAACCAGGAGGTGAATGGGAATGGAAGATGCCAAAAATTAAGTCTTAAAGGAGAGCGTTGAAGGCAAGCCCTAAATATGTTCAAACCTGGTCATGTAAGATGAAATAATTGGAGCTGATGTATGGGATTGATTTGGGGCTAGAGGACTACCGGACCAGAGAGAGCCAATTGGCCAATTTGGGCAAATATTTAAATTCCATAGCCAGCAGATCCAAGGATGTGGTTTATATATATTCAGAAAGAGTAGTTGTGGTGCAGTCTAGATTTATTTAAGTGGGAATATAAAAAGACACGTACTACTAAATTACCTGGAAGCTGAAACAGAAATACATTTTCAGGCTGGGGTACCTGAAGCCCAAAAGATATGGTGAGTTATTTTTTCGCTATCATGTTTCTTGTGGTTCTAACTCTTCTCACAATAAATCTGGGAAATATGCCTTCCCGAAAAGTCAGTACTTCCTCAGTTACAAGCATTGCTTAACTATCAGAAAGTGAAATTTAATAAAAAGCAGAAAGCTTGATCCAATTTCATTAATGCAATTGTCCATCGCTTCCCTTTCAGGGGACTTGATGTTTCTGTGTTGTGAGGGCCGCTTTCAGATGGTACAGGCCCTCTGTTGCTGTTGCTCTCAACGTGCATGTCCTCTTCCTGCACTGTTGTCCTCTGCTGTACGACGCCTGTGTCTCAGTCCCTCTTCACCCAGATCCTCTGCCTATTAAAAGAGGGGAACCTATATATTTTGTTCTGCATCTACGTAGCATTATTTTTTAACATTTTATTGAGGTAAAATATATCTATAGAAAACAGCCCATACCATACGTATACAGATGGATTTTTACAAAGTCAACATGTGTGTTCAAGAAGCACCCAGCTCACAAAACAGGTGTCACCAGAAGCCCAGAAACCTCTCACACATTCCTTGCTAGTTACTAACCATCCCTCAGCATGGATGCCTCCATCAAAAGTCACCACATCCTGACTTCTAACAGCACAATTCAATTTTTTTTGCTTTTTGTACTTTATATAAGTGTAATCGTACAGTATATAACTTTGAGGTCTTCCTTCTTTTGCTTAATGTGTTTGTGAGATTCATCTGTATTGTTGAGTTGCAGGGTGTTTATTCTCATCGCTCTATGTGCTCCATTATGTGACTATACCAGTTTATTATTAAGCTGTCATAGGAAATTTGACATTTCCATAGTATCACAATGTTGAACAGTGCTGCTCTTTTTTTTAAAAAACAGAATTTAAGGCTTTTGCTATTACAGGTGGGCAGTATATTTGGGAAGTGGCAGAGCTAATTTTATAAGCGGTTTTATTGATAACCTTGGGAAGAAAATGTTATCCACTGATCTACCTCTAAAGTATAATCAAGCTACCTCTAGTATTTCAGTACCAAGGAAAATGATTATTTGAACACACTGTGTACAAGATTTCCTTTCGCTTTCCTCCCATTCAGTTTTACTGAGGATTGCTCAGCAGCATTCATCAGGAGATGATTATTGACAGGACATCAAGTTGTTAAGAGATCTTATCAGGAACAGGGTAGACCAGAATTTCAAAATGGATTAGAGATTTAACTGGCCACACAGATGTCTTGCCAAATTTCATTTGTGATATCATAAGAAAAAAAAAGAACGAGGAAAATATTTGAAAATTTCAAAATCTGCTTTCTGAAAACACATAAAGCTTTACTATTTAATTAATCTCTATCCAAAGCTTTTTTTTACATGGGCTCTGCCAAGGGGACTGTGATAAATCACACATGAAAGTTGCATATACTATAATGTTTATGAAGAGGACTCTACATTATTTAGCCACATTAGCAGTCTTGCATGTCGGCACACTAAACACTGGTTATCAGTGATTAATGGACAACATGCTTGAACAGTGCTCTTTTACTTGAGCTAATGAACTAAATAGTTTATTTCATGCTCCATTTCCACAAATAAATGGCTGTAATGCATAATGTGATAATAATTCCTGATTTCTTTGAAGTGCATTTTCTTGTCTATAAAGAACAAATTTTTTTTTTTTTAAAAATCAAATTTACTCAGGCATTGCATTAATGTGATTTTACATGTCAGATAGATTATGAAATGTTGCTGAAATCAAAATGTTTACACTGAAGGGAATAGAGTTGTTAAAATTGAGCGACTTAAAAGGACACCATGAAGAGGTTTAAAAAAGAGCTCATAATAGACTTTTCTCTTACTTTCATTTCAACTACCTTCTTGGATAGATTTAAGTAAATAAAAAGCTATTTATTCTACATATTTATATAATCTTGTAAACATTATTATTTCCTTAATCATTATGGTATATTTCTTATGTAGCAGAATTATGATTCAGCTTTCCATTAATATTAACTTCAGTGAAGAAGCAGAAATTATATATTTTGTATACAAAAATATACGAAACCTTTGTATTGAACAAGAACAGTGTATGGGATGTAATCACCAGGCCACCCTATTTTGACTCCTCTCATCTTGACTGACTTCTAAATCTAAACTGTGGAGTTAGTTCTTCCCCTGCCCTGTATGAAAACTTGGGCAGACCCCATAACATCTCTGGTCTCTTTTAGGTGACATAAAAGTTTTAATAGTCACTAGAGATCACAAGTAGCCTCTCAATATAGCAATTGATATGATCTGTTGTTTGTAATTATCAAATATCCAAACTTGCTTTAAAATTGAGGCTTCTAATTAGCATTTCTAATTTCTTTTCTTTCTCTTCTCATAATCCCTTTTTCTGGCTCTTCAGGTAGGGAGGATGTAGGAAAAGGGTTCTTTTCATTGGCATTATCCTTCTCTGGCACCTGTGTGCTCTTCTGGGTTCAATAGGTGTTTACATGCAAGTCTGTTTCTTTTAAAAGCTGATGAGGTTTCACCTAAGACAAGTTTCCTTATAGAGGACAATATATCTAATTTATACAAAGTAATTTATTTCTTTTTTTAGCTGCATGTAACCCAGCAGTACCTTCGGATTCTTTTTGCTGGGATCTATTTTGTACTTCTACTTAGTTTTTTGGGCAGGGCCTAACATCAATAAGGCCAGCTTTTTCCTCCTGGTTTTTGAAGGGAAATTCATGCATTCTCTGGGGGTACAAGCCACGTGCAACTCAGGAAATTCTTCCTTGCTTTGCCATAGAGACAGCTAGCCAGAGTAAATAATGATGTAGATTGCGTAGGTATGAATGTACAACAGACCACTAGGCCATCCAATTGCAGATGACACGTTAAATACTCTGAGGTCCCTCAGTGAAATCCTTCTGCCTAAGCAGAAACCCATTTTCTCCTTAGAGCAGGTGGAATTCACAATAGAGCCTCAGTTCTCTTTAGAGAAATGCTTTCTTTCATATCCATCAAATTCAAATCCTTTTGTAACCTCAATATGAGTGAGGGGTTTGAGCTGTGAAATTCTTTGTAAATCATGCATATCTTTTAGCATATCCTTTGGGATGTACCTTTGGACTTTTGCACAGCCAAAAAATCTTTTCTTTACATCATGTTATGCTTATTTTTATAACATTCTTAATAAATCAGACACTTAACACAAAGATGAAAACAATAATTTCCATGGCATAGGTTTTATTGAAAGTTAGTGGGATTACAACAAACTCAACAGTTTCTGTACAGAAAACCTGAATAGATATTTTTTCTGAGTCTTACAAATGGCCAATGAGTATAGGAAGAAAATATTCAAAATCATGAATCATCAGGGAAATATAAATCAAAGCCATAATAAGATCTCACCTCACACCCATTATAATGATTATTATAAAAAAGACAAGGGATAAAAAGTGATGGTGAGAATGTGCAGAAATGACCTTTAATACTGTTGGTGGGAAGGTAAATTCTTACAACTATTATGGAAAAAAGCATGGAAGTTCCTCAAAAAATTAAAACTAGAACTACCATATGATCCAGCATTCCCACTTCAGGGTATATATCCAAAGGAAATGAAATTAGTATCTCAAAAGGATATCTGTACCCACAAGTTCACAATAGCCAAGATAAGAAAATAACCTATGTATTCATCAATAGATGAATGAACAAACTGTTGTGTGTGTGTGTATAGAGTATACACACACACACACACACATATATAATGAAATATTATTCATATAAAAGAAGGAAATTCTGCCATTTTTGACAACATTGATGAAGCTGAAAGCAATCATGCTAAGTGAAATATGCCAGACACAGAAAAACAAATACTATATGATCCCCCTTATATGTAGAATCTAGAAGAGTTGAACTCATAGAAGCAGAGAGTAGAATGGTAGTTGCTAGGGTCAAAACATGGTCACTATAGTCAACACTACTGTGTTCTTTACTTGAAATTTGTGAAGAGAGTAGATCTTAAGTGCCTTCACACTCCGTCCTTCCTCCACACACAAAAGGATAACTTTGTGGGGAGGATGTCTTAATTAATCTGATTATAATAATCATTACACAATGTGTATGTATATCAAAACATGACATTGTACATCTTAAATAGATACATTGTTATTTTTTAATTACACCTCATAAAGCTGGAAAAAAATACATTTTTTTTTTTGTCTATAAAACAGTAAGATTTCTGTTTCTGGCCATGATAGAGTAACAGGAACCAGATTTACCCTCCTGCCTTAAATAACATTAACAAAAACAGACAAAATACGTCAAATGACTGTTTTCAGACCTTTAACAATAGGCAGCATGGGACAGAAACTCCTGAGAAAAGGGAAGCAAATGATGAGAAGGGAAAAGCCGAACTCCATGCCTCAGTATATTTTCTTCAGTTTCCAGGCTATAGCAAAAGCTGAAAAAGTTAATCACGAACACGTGAGCATTATAAGACATGTTGAAGAAAGTCTTCAGGCAGAAGTACAATTATATTGGCTGGGAATATAGATCTAAAGAGAGGAATAAAGAGCACCAGAAAGTGTGAATATATGAGTAAGGATAGCAGAGTTGAAAGCTATCTCCAGACTCTCCACTGAAGCCCAGTACATAGTGATATACTGATTAACCAAGAAGGACGGAATCACGCTAACAACTGTTTTCTGTTGTTTTTGTTTTTTTTTTCTTATTTTTCAACTTTTATTATTGATTCAGAGGGTACATGTGCAGGTTTGTTACTTGGGCATACAGTGTGAAGCTGAAGTTTGGGGCAGGAATAATCATGTCATCCAGGTACTGAGCATGTTACCCAACAGTTAGTTTTTTTTAACCCTTTCCCCCTTCCTTTTCTCCCACCTCTAGAGAGAAACACCTTTCCAGTGTTTATTGTTGCCATCTTTATGTCCATGAGTACCCAATGTGTAGCTACCACTTATAAGTGAGAACATGTGGTATTTGGTTTTTTGTTCATGTGTTAATTCACTTAGGATAATGGTATCCAGCTGCATCCATGTTGCTGGAAATACCGTGGCTGCATAGTATTTCATGGTAAATATGTAACACATTTTTTTATCCAGTCCACCATTGATGGGCACCACATCTTTGCTATTTTGAATGGTACCACAATGAACATGAGAGTACATGTGTCTTTTTGGTAGAACAATTTGTTTTCTTTTGGACATATACCTAGTAATAGGATTGTTGGGTCGAATGGTAGTTCTGTGGGAAATCTCCAAAATTCTTTCCACAGTGGCTGAACTAATTCGTCTTCCCACCAACAGTGTATAAATGTTCCTTTTGCTATACATCCTCACCAACATCTGTTCTTTTTGACTTTTTATTAGTAGCCATTCTGAATGGTATGAGAGAGTATCTCATTATGGTTTTGATTCATGTTTCTCTGATGATTAGTTATGTTGCAAATTTTTTCTTTTATGTTTGTTTGCTGCTTGTACGTCTGATTTTGAGAAGTGTCTGTTCATGTTTTTTGCCCATTTTTAAATGGGGTTATTTGTTTTGTGCTTGTTCTATTATTTGAATGTCTTACGCATTCTGAATATTAGATCTTTGTCAGATGCATAATTTGTGAATATTTTCTCCTATTCTGTAAGTTGTTTGTTCACTCTGTCAATAGCTTCTTTTCCTGTGAAGGAGCTCTTTAGTTTATTAGGTCTCACTTGTCAATTTTTGTTTCTGTTACAATTGCTTTTGAGGACCTAGTCACAAATTCTTTCCCTTCTTTCCCAAGGCCAGTGTCCAGAATGGTGTTTCCTAGATTTTCCTCTAGGATTCTTATTTTTCTTTTCTTTTTTTTAAATTATACTTTAAGTTCTGGGGTAGATGTGCAGAACATTCAGGTTTGTTACATAGGTATACATGTGCCATGATGCTTTGCTGCCTCCATCAATCACCCTGTCATCTACATTAGGTATTTCTCCTAATGCTATTCTTCCTCTATCCCTGTACCCCCTGCTATCCCTTCCCTAACCCCCCCATCCCCTGACAGGCCCCAGTGTGTGATATTCCCCTCCCTGTGTCCTTGTATTCTCATTGTTTAGCACCCACTTATGAGTGAGAACATGCAGTATTTGGTTTTCATTTGATGTCTTACATTTAAATCTTTAATTCATCTTGAGTTAATTTTTGTATATGATAAAATATAGGGGCCCAGTTTCATTCTGTATATGGCTAGCCAGCTATTTCCATACCATTTATTGAATAAGGAATTATTTTCCCATTATTTTTGTCAATGTTGTCAAAGATCAGATGACTGTAGGTGTATGGCTTTATTTCTGGGTTCTGTATTCTGTTCCATTGGTCTATGTGTCTGTTTTTGTACCAGTACTATGCTGTTTGGGTTACTGTAGCTTTATGGAGTAGTGTGAAGTCAAGTGTAATGTGTCTGGGTTTGTTCTTTTTGATTAGGATGGCTTTGGTTATTCAGGCTCTTTTTTTTTTCTTTTTAGAAAAAAATGTACATTCTAAATGTACATTTAGAAAAAATGTAATTGTAAAAATATACATTTTAGCATAGTTTTTAGCAGTTCTGTGAAAAATGACAATGGTAGTTTCATAGGAAAAACATTGGCTCTGTAGATTGCTTTGGGCAGTATGAGCATGTTAATGATATTATTTCAATCCATGCACATAAGATATTTTTCCATTTGTTTATGTTACCTACAATTTCTTTTAGCAGTGTTCTGTGGTTCTTTTTAAAGATCTTTCACCTCCTAGGTTTTATGTATTCCAGGTATTTTATTTTATTTTTTGTGACTATTTTAAATAAAATTGCTTTCTTGATTTGGCTCTTGGCTTGAACTATACTGGTGTATAGAAATGTTACTTCTTTTTGTACATTGATTTTTGCATCTGAAATCTTGTTAAAATCATTTATCAGTTGTTATAGTCTTTTGTCAGACTCCTTAGAGGTTTCTCTGTATAGAATTATATCATCAGTGAACAGAGATATTTTGACTTCTTTTTCTATTTGAATGTCTTTTATTTTGTTCTCTTGCTTGATTGACTAGCACTTCTAGTACTATCTTGATTAGGATGGTGAGAGTGGACACCCTTGTCTTATTTCAGTTCTCTAGGAGAAAGCTTTTACTTTTGGTTCAGTCAGTATGATGTTGGCTATGGGTTTGTCACAGATGGCTCTTATTATTTTGAGGTACATTTCTTTGATGCCTTGTTCCTTGAGGGCTTTTATCATTAAAGATGTTGGATTTGTTTTGAAAGGGTTTTCTGTATCTATTGAGATAATCGTACAGGGTTTGTTTTTATTTCTGTTCATGGGGTGAATTATATTTATTGATTTGCATATGTTGAACCAAATTTGAATCTCAGGAATGATGCCTGCTTTATCATGGTGAATTAACTTTTTGATGTGCTATTGAATTCAGTTTGCTGTTATTTTGTTGAGGATTTTTGTGTCTACGTTTATCAAGGATATTGGTCTGTATTTTTTTGTTGTTGTGTCTTTTCCAGGTTTTGTTATCCAGGTGATACTGACTTTGTAGAATGAGTTAGGGAGGAGTCTGCCCTCCTCAATTTTTTTTCTTTGAATAATTTCAGTAGAATTGGTACCAGCTCTTTATTTTATACCTAGTAGAATCCAGCTGTGAATCCATCTGGTCCAGGGCTTTTTTTCATTGATAGGTTTTTTTTTTTTTTTTTAATTGTACTTTAGGTTCTGGGGTACATGTGCAGATCATGCAGGATTGTTGCATAGGTACTTACATGGCAAGGTGGTTTGCTGCCTCCATCCCTCATCACCTATATCTGGCATTTCTCCCCATGTTATCGCTCGCCAACCTCCCTACCCCCCACTGTCCCTTCCACAGCCCCCCAACAACAGACCTCAGTGTGTGATGCTACCCTCCCTGTGTCCATGTATTCTCATTGTTCAACAACCACCTATGAGTGAGAACACGTGGTGTTTTATCTTCTGTTCTTGTGTCAGTTTGCTGAGAATGATGGTTTCCAGATTCATCCATGTTCCTACAAAGGACACGAACTCATCCTTTTTAATGGCTGCATATTATTCCATGGTGTGTATGTGCCACATTTTCCTTGTCCAGTCTGTCATTGATGGGCATTTGGGTTGGTTCCAGGTCTTTGCTATTATAAACAGTGCTGCGATGAACATACATGTACATGTGTCTTTATCATAAAATGATTTATAATCCTTTGGGCAATGGGATTGCTGGGTCAAATGGAATTTCTGTTTCTAGATCCCTGAGGAATCACCACAGTCTTCTACAATGGTTGAACTAATTTACACTCTCACCAACAGTGTAAAAGTGTTCCTATTTCTTCACATCCTCTCCAGCATCTGTTGTCTCCAGATTTTTTGATGATCACCATTCTAACTGATGTGAGATGGTAGATAGGTTTTTAAATTACCGATTCAGTTTTGGAACTTGATATTGGTCTGTTCAGCCTTTCAATTTCTTCCTGATTCAATCTTGAGATACTGTGTTTCCAGGTATTTTTTCATTTTCTCTAGACTTTTTTAGTTTGCGTGTATAGAGGTGTTCATAATATTTCCTGCGGATCTTTTGTATTTTTGTGGGATCAGTTGTAATGTCACTTTTGTCATTTCTGATGGTGCTTATTTGGATCTAGTCTCTCTTTTTTTCTTTGTTAATCTAGCAAGTGGCCTATTTATCTTGTTTATCTTTTCAAAGAACCTACTTTTGGTTTTGTTGATTCTTTGTATCAGTATTTGGGTCTCGATTTCATTCAGTTCTATTCTGATTTTAGTTATTTACTTTATTCTCTTAGCTTTGGAATTAATTTATTCTTGTTTTCTAGTTCCTCTAGGTGTGATTTTAGATCATACCTAACAAGTCTTTAGGAAAACTGTTAGATTGCATTGTACCAAAGTGGCCAAAATTTTCAAACCAATCTTCATATCTACAAGGTGGTTCAATATTATCCATGTCCACCCAGAAGGACAAGATTAACAATAATGAAAATTGAAGTTGGTAACACAATATTCATTACTGTTCAGCCTTGTGTTCTATGTGTTTAAGAAGAAAAAACACAGCAAAAATTTTTTGTTGTTATTTTTAATATGTTGCCCAAACATAGTGAATATTGGACAAGCACTTTAAGCATTTCATGATACTCAGTTTTGGACAAAGTGTCTTTACTATAGATGGCTGGGAGACAATTGGAGTCGATTGGTTTGTCTGGAACATAGATTGGAGAGAAGAAGTTATCTTTTGGTCTGGGAGTCAGTTGTCTTCTGGTCAGGGAGTCAGTGGTGTTGTAAAATCAGAACTCAATGCGCATGAACTTCATGGTGCTCAGTGCGGATAGAGCTCCTGGTGCCTTCTAGAAATGTCTTTACTTTTCCATAATATAACACAATAAATAATGTCATCTTTGAAATACTAAAATTATAGAAACCATGTAAGGCAAAACATTTTCTTTCCAGTATAGTTAATGTGGTTTTATTGAAGAAAAGGATAAGCTTTCTATATCTTAACATATATGAATAAATGGTATTTTTATATAAAAATTTTAATTGTATATAATTTAATTATATTAACACTGTATAAAGTTCTCCAGACACTACAAAAAGGCTCATTCAAAATACTTCACGAAGAGCAATTCCATGTATATTGCCTCACATATATTTGAAACTGCCTTATTAAATTAAATTTGGCTTAAAGCTGCCTCTGTAATTAGCAAAAACCAACCTATCTTAGTATGTAAACAAACTGCAACTAACTTAAGAATATATTCTTGTAACAAGTAGTTGAGTCTTAGCCAATCATAGTAGCTGGACTTCAGCAAATCACAGGCTGCCAACTGATCAGGCCATGTCTGCATAAAACAAATGTCTCATCACACCAGGCCCAATAAGGCCCAAATGTGAAGGTGTAATCAACTAAGCTGTTTCTGTACATCACTTCCTTTTTCTGTCTACAAATATTGCTTGTCTACACTGATGGGTGGAGGTCCTTGAGCTTCAAGTTGTTCAGAGTGCTGCCTGATTCATGAATAATCCTTTGCTTAAATAAACTCTGCTAAATTTAATTTGTCTGAAGTTTTCTTTCTAAATATAGCTCATATTAAACTTTCAGAGTGTCAGTGATTACGTTCCCAGAAATATCAATTTTGGAAAATTAAAACCTTCAAGTCTAGAAATATTTCAAAACAAAGTGGTAGGCATTATAATATGAACTTTGAAAACTTGTTTTAATTTGAATTTTTCCTTTGAATTACTGAATTCTTATGCAACCACAATATTTTTATAGTCATTTTTAATTTCTTTTTCTTGCTAGCTTGTGATTTCCTGGACAGCAGCGCATCTTTCTTATCTTTACATTTCCAGCACCTCATATAGTGTTTCTTGGTAAATAATAGAAAATAAAAACTATCTTTTGGAAAGATCAATCATTTTGACTTTGATCTTATTAGTCTGCACATAGTCTCTATCAGAAACATCATTATGGAATCAGATGAATATTAACAATTACATATTTAAAAAATCTGATTACATCATAACTGTGAATGATATAGGAAGAACATGTTACAATATGAGGCTGAAGGAAGCAGCATCATCAGTTCATCGAGGTAGGTCAATATACAGACATCCAGCATTTAGATAGCATTTCTTTTTAAAGCATGGAATAAACACTTGGAGTAAGAGAACTGGCATGTTGAATATCAAACTCAGTATGCTTAAAGACACTGATTTCCAGACAACTCAATGATATTAATAATACAAGTATTAAAGTATTTTGCATTTTACATTGTGAATTTTTTTCCTTTTCATAACAATTTTACATGAAATGTTGAAATAACTGTATAGCTCTCTTCATCACTGTAACACTTATGTGATTACAGGAAGTTTATTCTTTAGATAAATGTCTTATTTAAGTCATCATTTACTTTGGGAATAAAGTATATTTGTTTAAATGGGTATAAATTGTATAATCTTTCACCATCTTTATTATACTGACTTGGCTAAGCATACACTAACTAGTCAGAAGAACAACAGGGTACAAGGGCAATGGATTTTGCTCTGTCTCTGAAAATAACTTCACATAGTCCTCTCTCTTCATCTGAAAAACTGAAAACATACATTTAGTATAGTTTTTACAACAAAGGGGATTTACTCGCTAAGGTAAAAGTAAATAGCATACACACATCTCACCTTTTTTGTTTCATTATTAATATTTCGGTTAATTTTGAAAAAGTTATCGTGTTGTATGTCCTGGTCTCTGGAGTCAATTTACCACACCCCGTTGAGAAGAAGGGATTGTTAGACAATTATGTTCTTACTGCCTTCTGTACTAGAGTTGTAATCAATGATCCAGCAAGCGATAAAAAAGTCATTTCTAGTTATTGATAAAGGTTTGTGTAATAGACAAATACCTAGAAGGCAGAAGCAAATTAAGGAAAAAATCCTTTGAACAGACCAGTTAGCAATAGGGCTTTAAAAAAGTAATTGCAGTTCCATTTAAAGGCAAACTGTGGACTTATACCATAGGATTGAATAGGGTCTTTGGTTTTTGTGTTCATAAATTTATATCTCACTGACTTTGCTAGTACATTTTCCAAAACAGTATTCATTTATGTTGGTTACCATAGAAACTAAAAGTGCTCCGTTCCTATGTAGTTCTTTACACACATTCTCTCCCCTTTCTTGCTTTTCAAGTCTGCTAAATTGCTTTATGTGGCATTTCATGTAGAATAACTTTTGTTTTCTTAAATCTTTCATGAAATGAAGCTTCATAACTTCAAATGTGTTACTTTATATTAATCTAAATTGTAATTTAGAAGTGTGAATTTTGCTAAAAAATGACTAACTGAATAAAACAAATGTTTTCTAAATAAAATCTATATATCAGTAGGCAGTTTTAGAATAACTCTAAATGTTGCTTTGTTAAACAAAGAAGAAAAAATTAAAAATAACTTTCATAATCAAAAGTTGAATATTTTGGCAAGTGTTATAATCAGCTACATAGGAAGCAGTTATTAGTAACTATTGTGGGCCCAGCTTTGTAATGGGCTTGAGGGAATACCAAGACTTGGAAAATGGAGTCATCTTCAAAGTTTTTACGAATCAGTTCAAGTGTAGAGTCTATAAATATAATAAGTGGTAGAAATTAAAATTTTAAGTCCCATCACTTAAGAAATATGCAGAATATGTGTGCATGTTACACAATGATTAAATACACTAGTCATATGCCTCTGTAAGACATGTTCTCACCACCAATATTTCTTTTCTTATATAGGTTTTGATTCCAGGTTGCTTCCCTTTCCTGTATCATTCTCCCAATAATATTAAGGCAGCATGTAGAGCTGAATAAGAATGTTGGACTCGGTATCTAGGAAACCAGAAATGTAGCCCTACCATTGTCACTATGTAGCTGTGAATCTGTGCACCCTTGAGTAAGTCACTTTATTTCACTCACCTTTATTGTTCAAATCAATAGCATGAGAGACTTAGAAGAGGGTTCTTTAAGAGTTTGTGTCATGCTAGGAAACTAATTCTGATTCTGTTATCCTAAAAATCTATTTTTAGATAGTATTGTGGCATTTTGGAATTCTAAGTGATCTATATAAAATACCTGTTGGAAGTCCCTGGAGTCCCTTGAAATTATACCGGGAGTGACAGCTGGGTGAAAGAGCAGTAGACAGGCCTCTTAGTCTGGGTTGCCTTAAGGTTTCAGTGTGTTGACAAGAATGCAGAATGGCCACATTTTAAGAGCTGTTTTCCAATACAGTCGGAACTCTGAAAAGTGGCCTTGTGATTGGGCCATTAGGGATCCACTGTCTAGGTACTTTGTGGTTTAACTAGTATATTCCTCTACCAAAAAGCCTTTTTTAAAATTTGGAAACATCAGAAGCTCGGAGTCCATCTACTGTTTCACATATACAATGGAAAACATCTTAGTGTCTACAACATATTTTCCCTAAAGCCTAAAGTTTTCAGTAGATATATTCACTCTCCTAGCAATTATCAAAATTTGAGAATTATTGGACTAATACTAGGTTTGCCCATGTCTTCACTCTCTTTGCGAATGTATATTGTCTCAGTTGCACAAATTTATTATGAGCAATAACATAGTAGATGTGAAAATATTTTGTAAACTAGACAGTATTATAGAAATTATATGCTAATAATTTTTTTTTTACCATCAGGAAACTATTATCATTCTAATCACAGCAATTTTACTTTAGTAAAAGTAAGGTAGTAACTGGTAAATATTTCTTGCATACCTCTATGTCTTTCTCTAAATTGCATCCACTATCATGTGATTCTACAGCACAGTATCCTCAGCCTCTTTTCTGAATGTGGCTTAAACCTGACTCTCCCTCGAAGACTCTGCCTCCCTCTCAGACTTCTCACCGTTAGCTGTTTTCTGTTTTATATCCCTCATATCACTGGCCTGGAGTTCAGGTCTTCTTTGTTCCTCATTCCTGTTTCCAAGCCTTTTATCTCTTTCTTTACTATAGCCATGCTGTCCCTCCTCCCAATCTAGACTCATTGTATTCTTTGGCATTATATGATACCACTCTTTAACAATATGGAACTTATTATGCACCACATATTATTCTAACCACGTAATAGATATCCCTTTATTTAATCTTTACCATTATCTCCATCTGACGCACAAAGTAACTGAGGTACAGAATTAAGTCACTTGCCTGAGATCATAGGTTTAGTAAGAAGCAGAGATAGAACTAAGGTGTTGGCAGTGTGGCTCCACTGTTCATGCTTTATCTGTGCTGCCTCCATCTCTACTGCTTCTGGCTCCATCTCACTCCACCCTATCACTCTGATTTATTTCTCCTCAAAGCACTATTTACCACCTCCAATATTAAATATTTGTCTATTTACTTATTATTGGCTTCACCCAACCAAAATGTCAACTTTGAAAGCAGAGACTTTGTTATTTTATTCAATGCTCACCAGTGGCCATAATATAGTAGGCATTTGGTGAAATTAGCTGGCTGTGTTGGTGCACGCCTGTAATCCCAGCTACTGGGGAGGACTGAGGCAGGAAAATCGCTTGAACCCAGGAGGGGTTGCAGTGAGCTGAGATCATGCCACTGCACTCCAGCCTGGGCGACAGAATGAGACCCTGTCTCAAAAAAAATTGTTTGGTGAATGAATGAATCAACTGAACAGCAGACCATGTGTTTCTATGCTTGAGCTGAGACACTGCAAACTATCTACTTTGCATGCAGGCTGGTTCTCTGTTAGGGTTTGCCAATAGGGGCAACTAGAAGTTTGCAAGGATAGAGGAGGTAGGGGTACTCATGCCTGCTCTTCCAGCATTTCCCCAGCAAAGCTGCTTTACCTCAAAAGCAGTATCAGTTCCTTCCATAGCTGCTGTGGATACCAAATTGCAGTTTTTCTAACACCCATGTAACAAGCCTTATATTATGAGTGCTCAGGGACACCAGTGCCAGCTGAACAATGCCCCTTCCTCAGAGATCTGAGTTCAGTTCCATGGGTCTCTTCTCCAAGCATCTAAGTTGCATCATTACAACCTTTCCCCCTCTTTATTCCCAGCTGTTGGAGGTGGTAGCTGCTCTTTGTATTACTATCCCAATGATTTCTTAATTTTCCTTTTTATGTCTTTTCAGTTTTCCAGTGCATGCTTAATAATTTTTTATGTTAGATTCTTTCTGTGTTAATAACTGGCATGGGTTTTGTCTCCTGTCTCCCAGCCAATACAGAACTAGTACTAGGAGTAGTCTCAAAAAACAGACCTTCAAAGATGAGATTTGGAGATTGCATTGTGTGTACTTCAGTTTGCATATAGCACTGCATTCTGTGCAAATGTGTAATGAGATATTAGTAATATATGGTATATAGTGGCATCCGGATTATTAAAATTTTCATCTGCTGTTAATTGTGTGGAAGTGTCTAATAGTCAAGTGCATTGGTAGCTGCTGACTATTATGGAAGTAATGACAACTACAAGCACTGTAGTATGGAATGGTTTTCTTCAAATGCACTGGAGCACTCACAGAAGAAATTCAAACCCAGGTCTCTAAGCTTACAGCCAAAGTCATTATCAGAGAACAAGAGAACTGCTTTAAAAATATCTCTTGTTTCTTATAGCTTGCTGAAAATCAGGCGCAAAATTTAATCGTGCAGGTTGCAGAATTACAGCCTAAGTTGCAATCTTGCCAACTCTCTTATGTGATAGAGAATTGACTGGAAAGGAGTGAAACCTTGAGACTTGGAGTAGGGATTTCTGAGTGAATTTATACTGAGCATGAGGTTTAGTCAATGGCTATTTCCATGAAAACTAATAAAAATCAGAGGGAAAAACAATAGTACTTTAAATGATTAATAGTAAAACTGCAGTATACATTAATGTTCTTTAGTAGAGGGATCTCTATCCAGTAGGGGTCAGTCCATATGTCAAATTGTCTCTGTCCAATGAGTCACTGGAAATGGGAATGTTTGTTTGAGTCTGTCAACACTGAAAAATGGTGTCAGTGGGCTGAACTGGTGGAAACCATTACTGAAAGCTCTCTTGTGATTCATGGCGTCTGATGTGCTATAGCAGCCAATCTGCTTGTCATCAGCAGCTGTCAGAATGCCTCCCTGCTTCATTGCTCACATCTATATGTGTAAAACTCCTAGTCTTCTCCTGCTTTTAGTCACTGTTTTATACCACATTCTCATTCATTCTGAGTTGGAAAAGCCACAGTCTGCACCAGCTGCTTCATGTGCAAGTACAAAATAAGGCTCCAGTCATGAAATCTTTTATTGGAAAAAATACATGGTAGGGAGTTGTAATGTTGAGTGTATGGTAATATCAACCCACCAGAGAAGAATTATAGTAATTAAATGGGTAGACCTTGGAATTAGAATCATTTTGAAATCTGGTTTAGGTACCCACTACCTGGGTAAATTTGGGCAAGTTAACTAAACTCTCTGACTCAGTTTCTTCACCTATAAAACAGCAATAGTCATATCTTTATAGAGTTTCATAAGGATTAAATGAAATAATGGAACAGCCAAAGTAGTAGTTTCCTATGGCTGCTCTACCAAATTACCACAAATTTCATGGCTTCAAACAGCACAGCTGTGTTCTCTGATAGTTCTGAAGGTCAGAGGTCAGAAATGAATCTTACGGGGTGATAAAATCAAGGTATCAGCAGGGCTGCATTACTTCTGGAGGCTCTATGGGAGAAGTCATTTATTTTTCTGGCTTCTAAAGGCCACCTGTATTTTCCTTGGCTCATGGCTCCTTAATCTACCTTCAAACAGAGTAGCCAACACCATAGCATCTTCAGATCTCTCACTCTCTGCCTCCCTTTTCTTCTTATAAGAACATTTGGCCCAGTCAGATAATTGAGGATAATCCCATCATATCAAGGTCTTCTGATTAGCAGTCCTAATTCTCCTTTGCCATATACACTCATATATTCACAGATTCTGAGTATTAGGACATGGACATCTTTGGGAGGGACATTATTCTGTCTACCACACTCAAATATTTGTTAAATAATTTATATGATATGCTTAGTACTGTCTCTGACACATACTAGACCATTAATAGAGATTTATTTTTTTAGTATTGCCCAAAGTTCTAAAATATTTCTTTAGATAATTGTGAAAAAGAACATGAGCAATGTGGGAGATTTATGCAAATGGTGACTAGCATATGGATGAATCTATTTATTATTGAATGAGGAGAGCATTGGTCACCTATGGATTTTCTATGGGGTCCATCTTGGACTCTCTTCTTCTGCAAGCTTTATCTGAATTATTTCATATGGGACAGCCCCTATCCTTTAAACAAAATCATTAAGTATGTTGTCATTTTTTAAAGTTCCACCAGGTAAACATCACTGGTATTTGTCTGGTTGAATATAAATGTTAAACATGTATTTGTTATAGTTAATCGTGCATCTTAATATTCTTGCAGATATCTGATCTCCTTAAACTGAGAAATTGCTCTCTAAAAAAACCTTAAGTTGGTCTGGAAAAATTGTGTTTTCCTTATTATTTATGCTTCTTATTGTTACATACTAGAAACTTATATGTTGATATGTTGGTTTAATATTTAAATATATATATATATACACATATATAACAGAGGTCTCAGCGTGTTAGTATGTTTTGGGGTTATTTTCTGTGGTATAATAAAACCTTGAAAAAGCTGTGAAATAGGCTATGAGCCTATGTTTATTTGCAGGATCTTCCACCCCGTTTTTACCTTGTGTCACCTCTTTCCCTCTTTTAAGGATCTTTAAGACCTGCATGTTTTCTTCCTTTTTGTCACTATCAAAGCCTGTTCTGAAAAAAGGAAAACCCGCAGAAATGTCATTTGTAAACTTATTATAAATGTTTTTCTTCTCTGAAGGATATTTGCATGTTAGACTGTATCTCTTATGTAATGCCTTTGTTTCTTATTAAAGAAACTTACAGTATCAGAATTAGGGGAAAGCTTTTATGTTTACAATCACATATGTGTAGAACTAATCCACCACACAGAACTGTGTATGCTCTCTGATTTTCGTAATTTGGATCCAATCCCATTTTTGGAAACGTAGAAATTTCTATTCTATCTTATTTGATGCAACATCAATATTCAGTCTGCCTCAAAATACTTGATTTCAAGTAATGCCTGCTTGAAATCTCTATGGATTGAGCTTGTTGTGATTTGATCTCTGTTAATTGATTTGGCATTCATTCTGAAGCTGCCATTGGAAAAATCTGTTTTACTAACTCTTTTAAAACAACAGAACACAAATCAGAAGGGTGGTGATATAGTTGCTTGTTTGTATGACTGAAGCAGAAAATTTGTATGTAGAGTTGAGGTGAGGATGCTTTCTAGTTTTTCCAAATGCATCATCAAAATTTTCTCTCAAACCCCATGGGCTTTATACTTAAAAAGATTTAGTCGTGCACTGAATGCAATACAGTCTAATGCCATGCTGAAATTCACAAGAGTGGGGATCCTATTTCCTCAGTCTGCCCTTTATTGCTGTCAGTGGTTTCCAGCATGACTCCTGGTGCCAAGTAGTTAGGAACAATGTTATCATCAGAGAACAGTGCTTAGGTTTTAATGCTTTGTAATGCTAGAGCTGACAAGTCATACTTTTAGAATGAATCTCCAGAGTCATGTGCTATGCTCCATTTGTGTGTGCAGTAGTCTCTGTTGTCCACGGAGAGCTTTGACCTTTCAGCAAGAGCTGAGCATGCCCAATATAAGGACTTATGTTGTTCAGCTGAGCTAGAACTTCAATCCATTGTACATTCAATCCCTTAAACAAAGGATTATTTCAAATGTCTTCATTTGGTAGGAGTATATTTTTTTCTCAGTTGTTCTAATGCTACCTTTGTTATGTGTATGTAAGGCCTTATACTTTCATGAAGAGTTGATGTAGATATTTTTAAACCTACGTGACACCTTGGGGCTATTTAAATCAAGCAAATGCTAAAAGGTAATTGAAGTGTGTTGTTTCTGTGGACAAATAGTCAAAGGGCATTCAAGCTTTGGGGTCACATGTAATTTGGATAAAACACAGCTATACTTCAGATCCTACCGTCTTATTTGCAAAAATTCTAGTCCAAGATTGTCTCCTTTAACCTTCTTTCAGTGAAGATTTAGTTGGGGTGGAGGAGTCAGAAGGTAGGCTTATTCTGGATGGGGTGGTGGATTTTTCACAAATATAATCTAACTCTAATATGTTTTTTAGAGAAACTTCTGGTAGATATATTTATGAAAATGACCTGTAGTCATCCATGATCTAAAGTTAGAATGAATAGAAGGGATAACTATATCCTTTTAAAGTTCTTTCTCAGCAAGTTCATAATTTGTCCCTGGGGGATTTTTTCTAAGCATTTTTTTTTCTGAGCATGTTTAAAAACTTTGGTCTTTTTTTTCTAATAAAGAATTTTTAATAGCCTTTCAAATTGCTGAATTTGCATTTTCAATCTTTTTTTTTCTGCTTGAGCATTTCTGCTTCTATATAATTAGAAAAATTCAAAGTTTTCTAATTATACTTTTCAAATTTCTGTCAAAACAACGTTCTATTTTAAACTATATTAAATAAAAAGTTTTTAAAAGTAGTGTTGGACTAAACAGAAATTTTTATTCAAAGGGTTCATTCAAATTACTATACATGGAACATTTGAGCCTGTTCATATATCATTTGTCTAAGGAGAAACTGAAGTTAGGAGGAGTTCAATAAGTTACCCAAACAGTTATGAAAATTTTCATTAATATATTTGATTAACTCTGATATTCTCTCAATTGGGAGAGGTAATGTTTTAGATTTAGAGATAATCCGGAGGAGTAATTTAAAGTTTTATTATATATCCATTTTGTTGACAAAACCACTTGAGTGGTTTTATATATGTTGAGCTTTAAGTCTACATATGGGATTTTGTTAAATTCGCTTTAATTTTCTCAGGAGAAATGGAAAGGAGAAAAAAATGTTAAGTCTGTATAGGGATTGTAAGTCTTTAGACAAAAATAGGAATGTTAAGATCTCATATTGATAATTAATGGCTGCATACAGGAATGCTTTAGTCCTTTGTGTGGGGCTTTTTTTTGAGGGGGGGATTAGAAGTAGGTTCTGATTCTAATGTCATAACTTTGTGGTTTGAATGAAAAAGGAGCAGAACTCATCTTGGTAAAGAAATTATTCTGTGGCCGGGCGTGGTGGCTCACACCTGCAATTCCAGCAGTTTGGGAGGCTGAGGCGGGCAGATCACTTGAAGTCAGGAGTTCATGACCAGCTTGGCCAACCTCGTGAAACCCTGTCTCTACTAAAAATACAAAAATTAGTCAAGGGTGGTGACTTGAGTCTGTAATCTCAGCTACCTGGGAGGCTGAAGCAGAGGAATCACTTGTACTTGGAAGGCAGAGGTTGCAGTGAGCTGAGATGGCACCACTGCACTCCAGCCTGGGCAACATAGTGAGACTCCATTAAACAAAGGAATTAGTCTGTAAGCCATTGAGTTCTGGTCACAATCCAGGACTACTTGGTGTGCACCCTACTTTGCTCGCGTAACTATGAGTTATGTTATCCTTTGTAAGAAAAGACTAACCTGTGGGCCCAGTGACAACTATGCCATGGCCCAGATGAGAGTATGAATTTTGTCTTCATTGCTAAGCAATATTCATCCTAAAAGAGACTTCCTGGATTGTTGCAGCAGGACTAGGTTAGGAAAGGGAGATGATTAACTGTTGTCGCTAAGCTTCTACCCTCTGACTCCTGTAATGTAGCCTAATAAAAGCTTGATGTAATTGAACTAATACTCAAATTGATTTTCTCTTTTGGTGGATTAAAAAGAACTGATATAAACTTCTGTTTCACCTCCCTTATCTCTCCAGCTAAATTCTGATTTAATCTGAAACAAATACTATTTATGTAAAACGGTTAGATAAAGGAGTGTATGGGTAACTGTACATTCTTATCTGGATGTTATAATTTAAGTCATATACCAGTGACTTCCAATTATTATATATATAATTGTTGGGTACCAGCCCCAATCCCGTACGTGGGTGCCCTTAGTCCCGGCGGTGACAAGGGATTGAGAAAATGAAATAAAGATAGAGACACAAGAGTAAAATTACAGCATGGGTCCAGGGGACCAAGGCAAGCGTGGGAACACAAACACTTATTATGTGGATAATCTAATTGATCTTATGGGCGTGGAAGGGGAGGGT
>CAUYQU010031302.1:0-58829 GCA_963574635.1 Cheracebus regulus
TTTTACAGTGGCTTCTTGGTATCTTTATGGTTTTATCCGTCTGTCGTTTTTGTAATTACCAACTTTCAAATTAGGTCTCTGAGTGGACGTCGAGCTTGTTAATTCCCAGCTCTGGAATCTATGTAATTGGCACTGTGGCGACCCGTAACGCTAGCTAAATCAGCAGCGTTGAAATTCGTGGTGCTTTTCTGCCCGGGGGTCTCCGGTCTGGCTTCTCAGTCCCTTTTTCAGTCAACTGGATGTACTGCTCTGACTTCCCAGAGCTCCAGACATCATCCAAAAGGAGGCTCAGTCCCGTTTACTCCGCACCAAGAGCCGCCAAGCCGAGGCGCCGGCAAAAAAGCCACACCAGCCGAAAGGGTCACGCTGGTGACCTGTGGGGCTCCTCCACTGGGAATGTCCTGGTCCGTGGGCAGTGAAAATTTATTGGTAAGTGTGGCGTCCACTGGCTGTTTGCGCTTTTACTGGGAGCTGCAATCCTGAGCTGCTAGTGATCGGCCATCTTGGATCTCTCTCCTGGCCCATTTTTAACAAGACATAATCACATAACATTTACAACACCTGTGTAATCTTAGGCAAGAATTGCACTTCAATTTTCTAATCTAAATCATGGAAATAACATCTAATGTGTAAGGTTTTCAATAAAGTTATGTATGTAAATCATTTACAGAACTGACATCAATGCAAATTATTAATTGGTTCATTGTATTTGTCTGTATTTCTCAATTATATAATTTAAGCCTCTAAGTATGGGCTTTTGCTTTTCACAAGTCAGGATTTTTTAACATGTTTTAGATGTACAGACAGGTAAGGCAGTCTGAAACCTAGGGATAGGTGACAATTTTCAGAATACTAAAATTTGGGAGGATATATAAAGGTATTTACGTATCTAGCTTTCAAACTGCAGTTAGAGAAAGTTTGTTCATACTGAATTAAAATATTAAATTAGGCATTTTAAGAATATTTAATTGTGTAGAAGAGGTTCATTATAAGGATATTGATGATTTATAGTTTGAAGGCAATAGTACACAGAGATAGAAATCATTGCATACCAGGGCCTCAACTGGAGTAAAACATCTCTGGTATCTCAGCTGTAGCACTTTGTCACTCTTCCCTCTAGTGGCTGTCATGACAACTACATAATTGGTGTGGCTGTAACAACAGTTTAGGTGAAGAGATATTGTTACATATGAGTTTCCTGGGGCTAGGGTTGTGATATAAACTTATACATTATAAGTTTATATGTTATAAGCAGACCATTGATACATTTGGACACAAGCAACTGCTACAATCAATGTAGAACATTAGAGAAGAAGTTTAGAATTATTTCAAATTAATTCTGAAACACATTTCACAGAAAAACAAGAGGCTTAAAAACAGATATATTTGTTAGTTACACATCACTTCATTATCCATCTTCCTATCATCTTACCTGCAGCATTTTTAATTGTTTTTCAAAACTAATCTCAAATGAGCCAAGCTAAAAATGAATGTATTGCTGATATGCATATTAGGTAAAAATAGGATATGATTCCTTGCTTACTAGATATTCATGTTTTAAAAATATGAATTATTTTGTTTTCATAAACTACATATTTTGTAATACATGGTAAAACATATTTACAGGACAATTTGTATATAAAAGATAAGGAAATATTTTAATGTAAAAATTAAAAAATTATGTGTTATATTAAACCCAAGAATACTGGAAATAATAATATACAACAATGAGTAAACCATGCCTGTTCTACATTTTTAGGTGATTCTAACATACTTGCTTTTAGCCTAGAGAGCTCTCAAAAAGTGTCAAAAAATATAACATTTAAAATAATTGTAATAAGATTGGTTCCATATTCAAATAAAATTTAAAGTATTGATTTCTTGAAGTACATATATGAGTTTATGGAATATTCATTTTCTGCAAAAGAAATTTTTTTTACTGATTTTAACAAATACACTTTCAGTAAACAAGAAAGAAAATTCAGGAAAATATGTGTTATTCTCTCCATACTTTTTCACACATAATTACTACAGACATGTGCACACTCACATATGCAATTAGATTACTTCTTCTACATTTCAGTTAATATATTTTAATGATATTATGTTTTTGTGTTTTTAAGTATTCTTTGAAATCGTAGCTTATATTAGCTGCACACAGTATTACCATTTGCAACTACTGTGTTTTAACCAATGTCTTTCTTTTGGACTTTGGATTTTTTCTAATCACTCACAAAAATTCCCCAATAAATTCTGTTATAAGAAATCTGCAAATGATACCAAAATATAGTTTATTTAAATGGTAAATTGAACTTCAAATTCAAAACCTTTTATTTGGGGAAAGATACAGCTAACAAAATAAAAGGGGCAAGCTAAAGATTAAGAAAAAATATATTTTCCAATAACATATTTGAGTATAGGATATAGAAAGCACTCTTAAAATCTACAATAAGGCCAGGTACAGTCTACACTCACTCCTGTAATCCCACCACTTTGAGAGGCTGATGTGGGAGTATTGCTTGAGCTCAGGAGTTTGAGACCAACCTGGCCAGCATAGCCAGAGCTCATCCCTACAAAAAATTCAAAAAATTAGTCAGTTGTGTTGACATGCAGCTGTAGTCCTACCTACTTAGGAAGCTGAAGCAAAGAACTGCTTGAGCCCGGGAGGTCAAGACTGCAGTGAGAAGTATTGTGCCATTGCCCTGGCACCTGGACAACAGAGCCAGACCCTGTCTCAAAAAAAAAAAAAATTAATTATAAGACAACAAATAATACTATAACACAAAGAGTAAAACATGTGAGCAGATATATTACTAAAAGAAATAAGAATGTCAAATAAGACCATGAAAGTATATCCAACAGCATTAACCACTGGGCAAATGAAATTTAAACTATGATGAACTTCTTACATACCTATTAGAATGGCTAAAAAAACAAAAACAAAATTAAAAACATAAACAAAAGCATTCCAACAATTCCAACTGCCAATAAAGACCTGAGGAGGCTGGGCACCACGACTCACACCTGTAATCTCAGCACTTGGGGAAGCTGAGGAAGGCAGATCACCTTAGGCCAGATATTGGAGACTACCCTGGCCAACATGGTGTCTCTGTCTCTAAAAAAAAAAAAAAAAAAAAAAAAAGTGAGGAACCGTATGTTTTATATATTACTTGTGGGACTACAACATGGTGGAGCCATACTAGAAAAAAGTTTGGCAGTTTCTTAAAAATTAATCCTGCCCTTAATTTATGACCCTAGATTAAGATTAAGCAATCTTAGTCTAGGGTATCTACTGTAAAGATGTGAACATTTACATCTAAACAAAAATGTTTATAGCAGCTTTATTTATAACTTCCCAAAACTGGAAATGGCTCAACTGTCCTTCAGCAGTTCATGTTCTATGACAATTTAATATTTTTTAATTTTTAAAAATGACAACATATTCAATACTTTAAATAGCCTAATTCCCAACTTTGGACAATTATGAATAAAGCTGCCTTAAACATTTATTTGCAGGTTGTTGTGTGGATATAAATTTTCAATATTTTCGGTAAATACCAAGGAGTTTGATTATGGATTATACAGTAAGATTTCCTTCAGCCAGAGAATGGATAAACTGCAATACATCCAGACAATGGAATATTATTCTGTGCTAAAAAGAAAGGAGCTATCAACCCATGAAAAGATACAGAGGACACTTAAATGCATATTACTAAGTGAAAGAATTCACTATGAAATTATGGAAAATGCATAACCATGGAGACAGTGGAAAGAACAATGGTTGCCTGGATTTAAGAAACAGAGATTAACAGGTAGAGCACAGAGGATTTTCAGGGCAGTGAAAATTATATTTCACATATCATTATTCAAACCCATAGAATGTACACTGTGAATGTACCTTAATGTAGACCATGGACTTGGAGTGATGATGTGTCCATATAAATTCATCAATTGTAATACTCTTGTAGGGAATGTTGATTATGGGAGAAATTATGCACATTTGGTGGAAGGGAGTATATGAAATATCTCTTTACCTTCACCTAGATTTTTAAGTGAATCTAAAACTGCATTAAAATTTTTTAATAAAAACTAAAATATCTAGTAAAGTGCCATTTACTTAAAACAAAAACTCTTGCATAACATTTTGTTAAAAATATATGTGCATCTCTCATTGTTGTCTATTGCCTTTGGATAATTACAGTCAGTGTGCCAAAAGGCATTATAATTTTTTTAATAAAAACATATTTGTTAGGAAAAGTACACTTAATCAAAAGGACATGAGATTGCCTGATTCCTATACTTTAACCAACTCGAAATCTTAGAGTGCTCTGGCAAAAATCAAACTATATTTACTTCTGTGTAAATTTACCTTCATTTGCTTACAACTGAAGTTGATATTTGTTTTTATATTCTGGTTGATTTGTATTATTCTTGTTATTTTCTTTCCCTCTGTGACATTTTATTAAGAACATTTCCACCCTACACGAATTTGATATAATTGATTTGCTTGGCATTGCTTTTGCCTCCAATGGTCAGGAAATTTTAATTTGTTTTCAACCATTCACTAAATGAAGATGTACAATTAGACTGCAACTCTGAAGACATAACATCCAGCATGTTATTAGTCAGTTATGTCTCTCTCATCTGCTTAGCTTTGAATAACAGTGCTGTGAGCTGCCAGTGACTACTGCACAAACTGTGAAATTACACTGTGAAGCAAATTTGATTGTACTGAAAAGACTTTTCACAGGACAAAAGCATAGATCTCTCTTCACACAATTTTGGACTCCTGCTAATGACTCATACGGTTATAGAACAGCTGCCAAGAAACGGTATAAGAAGGCTAATGAATAAAAGGGATGGATATATTGCATGATCAAGTTATGCTTCAGAGCATTTAAGCACCTCGATCACAGAGTGGCATGTAAAATCAAAATTCTGACTAAATTGGTGCACTCTTTGACTCTGAGACATAGGACTAACTTTATTCTGTAAGATGCACAAGTTACTAGAAATTTTCATTCTGTTCATTAATATAGGTTACATTTTTTTCAGTTTAGGAAAGAAATGAAGCTTTCCTTAAATATCATTTTGAAAATTCTATATTACCCCCAAACATATCTATAACTTGTAATTTATTTTAATAGAACTCTTGTTGCATATATGTATATGTTGTTGTGTGTATATGTGTATGTACCCTGAGAGTAAATGACATAAAACATTAAAACTGGAGACAGATATCTTTCTAAAGTCTTCTAGCTTTGATTCTTGGAATGAGTATACATCTGCTTGGAATGCTTATTTATTAAAATATAAGATATAGATAATATAATGCTATAATATTCAACATATTGCATTTAGATATGCTAGACTTATTGAATTTCTTAAGATTTTTGAGAAAAGCAGAGGAGCGCTTTCAGCATTTGTGGTAACAATTTAAAATAAAAATTGTTTTCAAGGAATCACTACTCTGAAAATTGTTTTTCAGACTTCCAGGCTTTAGTTTCAGCAAAAGTTTACATATTTTCCATACCATTGTTTGCAACATTTGATAACTTTGGTCATTAAGGCAATAAGTATTGTCATAAATAAAGTCACAAGGGGCACGGAGGTGCATACTTGTAGTCTCAGCTGCTCGTGAAGCCTGAAAGTAGCTTGAGTCTATTGGTGTTTCTTTTAAGAAAAATACAGCCTTATAAAGGTAATTTTAAAGAGTAATTCATCAGTATGCACATCATTAATTAGTTATAACTCTCTTAAAATAATTTTTGGAAGATTAATAATTTTTTCCCCAAATGACAAAGATAAATTGATACCAAAAGTTTTCCTAATTGTTTCTTTGAGTTTGGTAATTACACCCACTGGAATAAACTGAACTGTAGAAAAAGATGAAGTTTGTCTGCCCTTTGCCAGGGTCCTCCCATGTCTACCCTTCCTCAATCATGTTCAAGACTTCGTCTCAGATTTTATGCTGAGCAGAGCCAGCTCTATGGCTCTCCTGGTGCTTTCTCTAACACCAGCACTGTTAAAAATCTATTCAGTCCTTATCACCATCCTTCACCCTGCAGTGAAGATTTTTAGCCTTCTGATTTACTCACAAATTGTGTTGCCAGTGGATTCAAGGACAAATTCATGAAACACCCAACATTTTAGGTTTGCTTTTCTGAAGTCAACAATTCTACCTTTGTTGCTGTATAAGTTCATATTCTCTCTATGAGTATCTATAAAGCAAGTTCCATGCCACAGGTTGGACACCAGTTTTCAACATGAGTGACCCTTCATAGCACATGAAGCTGTATGATAACACACAATGGATTGCTTATGCTTGATAAGATTATCAACAGTAACTTAAGTTAGTGTTACTACTGAATTTCAAGACATAAAAATTCAGTAAAGAAAATTGTTAAACCTAAGTTTTTAGTTAATATACAAAATAGGGAAAGGAAAAAGTTAATAAATTATATAAATGTTCAAATGGATAAGTTCATTAAAAACCCATTACTTCTATTGCAATATCAGCAAAAGCTTAATAGTTTGTGATTATGGGCCAATTTTCCAGCTGAGTCTTCTTGTTCTTGCAAAATGTAAACAGGAAGAGAAAGCAGTTTGACATCAAAATTGTGGTACAACCAGATTTCATTACAATTAAAAACAAAGCTAAGTCTAAACACATTGTTTATTAACCTGTAGTATTTTATATTGAAATAAAGATGTAAGATTTTATGTGTACAATTTGTATGTGTATGTGTGTGTGTGTGTACACATATGTGGCCACATATTATTATAAAAGATGTTTTGTTACTTCAATTATGATCTTCATGTAGAAGAAATTCTCATAATATGAATCTTTGCTTCCACTATTTTTCAACCATTGCCACTTTATCAGGTTTTAGAAGTGCTTATTAAACTGCTTCCTAGACACAAATTCTCCATTAAGCATTGCTTAGGGCAACAAAACAAAACAAAATCAGGAAAGCTTTCATTGCTTATAACTGTATGGCACACTCAGCTGCTGTCATTTCTTAAACATTTATAATTGAAACAAATTTATAGAGTCTGATTCATTGAGCTCTTAAAAAACTGTCTCCCTAGCTTTTCATTCTTTTTAAACCACAATATAACAACTCAAAAAAATCATTTTTTAAAATATCCCCCCAATATGGTATCATCAAGTAACATTCTTAGTTTTAAAAAGAGTAGCACTTTAGTGATAACAGATTGTCAGTGCCCTATTATTTTTATTAGCTATCTTGACTCTCCACTTAAAATTAAAATCCATGGATGGTATTGAATATATTTTAAGTGTCCCAAATATAACATTTATGTCAAATCTTCACCATTTTAAATATCTTCATTTTGTCTGATAAATGATATCAAGGCTGATTGTTGCTTTCTAAGTCTTTTTCTTTTGGATATTTAGTTTTTGTAACCTTGAATAAAGTGTCACAACATTTTTAAACTGCTCTGATCATCACTATTATCAAAACGATGGATAATGGAGAGGATGTGTTCAGTTGTTATATCTCTATTGTTTAAAAAATTCTTATGAACACATTTGGAGAATTTGTGAAGTCCAGCATAAAGTCAGAATGCTATTTGGTAAAGAATACAGGGCATTTTCTGAGTATCAGTTATACAGAAGACGAAACAAGCCAAGCAAGAAATTAATGCAATTTAAGTACCTTAAATACATTAACAACCATTAACAGAAAATAACCCTTCTAACTTGATCTCCATACCCTCAAAATTTGAAAATACTCTAAGGTTGAACAAAGTCTATTTTATAGGAGTAGAAAATATTATCAATATTCCAATGTTGTAATATTGTTTATCCATGTTTATATAGATACATGTGTTACTAAAGTACACATAAAATGGGCAAATAAAAATATATAATTTTGAGAAGTCAACCTGACATTATATATGCTAAAAATAAGCCAAAGGAGAAAAATATTGATACATAACTCTCATGCTGACCCTGAACATAGTGTATGCTACTCTGAATAAACAAGAAATTAATGGTTACTATTACTGTATTATTTATTTGTTCATGAAACATACATATTGCTAGTCAATACAGTGAGTAAAATTGCACAAGTTGTTTTATCCTGAATTGCAAATCTTGAGGTATTAGGTGTTAGAAAATAGAGCTGTACTTGTTCACCTAGAGACTTCTGAAATCTACAAAAAAATGAGATTCTTATTAAAATAAACAATTTTAATATTTTTTAAAAGGATTCAACTATATTCTACAACTAAATACATAGCTAAAGCAAAATAACATGAAAAATTTAAAATATTAAATGGAAAGCAATGTTTCCCATGAATATGTTTACAAATAGAAATCAGGTTTTTCTTATTTTATTGTGGCAAAATAGCATTCAAAGGAAAGCACTACAAAAATCAAAAGGGATTTTATATTAATAAAAGATAGAGCCAATCATTATTTCAACCAAGATGATGTAATAATCTGTTATGCATTTTAAAATGAAATATTAAAATATATTAACATTACTAGGAATAAAATAATTTTTATTTTTTTAATTTCAAATTTAAACATTAAATATTTAAAATGTATAACTGTATCTTTAAAATTAATAGTATTTCATATGGACCAATCCATTAAATAGAAAATAAATAAGGACATACAAGGTATGAATTAGCTCATTAGGATTATTTTGTTTTTCTATATATAACAAAAACAAGCATAATTTTGTATACATATGAATTATATATATTCATATATATATATAAAATGTTTAATCACCTACAGAATAGTCACACAATTAGACCCCAAAAATGTACATTTTAAGAGATAGAAATCATTCTAGTCATGCTATATAATAAAACATTAATATTTAGAGCCTATCAAGAGAAATGATAAAAATAAATCCATAAGCTAGAAAATCATTTATAATGATCTTCCAAAATATGCTATTAAATTATATAGAAATCAAAACTGATGGTACAGCCAGACATTTTTCTGAGTGTAGGGAGCAATATAGTGTTTATTCTTGCTCCATATTTGAGTAGCCTCGTGTTTGAATTTTAAATATATTCTTACTCAGTGTAGAAACATCAGTAACTTACTCAACATTATATAAAGTAGTTCACTGAAAGTAATTATCATAATGTTTGTATGAAAAACACCTTAGAAATATATAATTATTAACACATTTAACAGAGAAAAACATATGACCTAAGAATATCAATTGAGAAAGACTGGAAATAAACATTCAATTTGAGTACAATTAAAGGAAAACATACATTAAATAATAATAATAATAATTGAATTATTAATGAATATAAAAACCAAATGAATGAAAAAAGTGACCAAATAAGCCACTGATTTGAACAATGACATTCAAATACCTTTTTGTGGAAAGATTAATGAAATTGACAACTAAGAATCTCTTAAATCTAAGAATAAAATTCACTAAGAATATGTAATATGAGACTATATAAAAATACTTTCTTTACCTTTTTTATATGGCAACAGCAACACAACAAAGAGTATGATGGGGAATGAAAGAATACATTCACAAAAGCAATGAGTGAGTGCTATAAAATATTTAGAATTAATTTCAACATGTATCTTTTGAAGTCACACCTAAGAATGTGAAACTTTATAAAGAATACATAGCAAGAACTGGTAATATGGAGATGCACACTAAATTCCAGAACATGAATTATAAATATTTTAAATATTCTAATTCTAGACTAAATTTGTTTACACACTCAAAGCAAACTCAAAAGAATTTTAAATAGAGATGGGGAAAATGAGTTTAAATATCATAAAATATGAATACTTTCAACAGCATATTTCCAAAATTAAATATAAACTAGAAGAGAAAGATAATTTGTTCTGCTTAATGTGAAACAGGAAATTATTCTATATAGCAATAAGAATTAAAACAAAAATATTTATCTTAGAATAGTCACATAAATCATAGCAAAACTGAATAATATTTTAGATATTTAACTTCAGGGGATATTTTAGATCATTGGAAAATAAACCCTTCTGTTCAGTAAATGATAGTCCTATTTAATTTGGAGAAACAAATTTAAACTCACAAAGTGCACAAAAATAAATACCAAACTTTTATATAAACAAAACAAAAATTATATTGTATAGAAATTAAGAATAATTACATGAGATATTTTTTAATCTTTGTGTGAAAGAGCTTTTTTTCTAATTAAAACACCATATCAAATCCACAACTGGAAAAAAATTAATGCATTTGATGAAATGAAGAATTCAAATCTTTATCAAAAGATAGATGAAGTTAAATGAAAAATAAGTTAAAAGTGAAATAATAATTCAAATTTTCAAAAAATATTTAAAATATGAGTAGCAGCAAAAATACTATTACATATAAACTCTTCAACATATAAATAATGTAAACATTTATACACACACATACTTACTCATAAAGCAGCAGAAAATATCTGGGAGCATAAATATCAAAATGTTAACTGTGATTACTTCTGTAAGAGAGTGATTTGAAAAACAATAAAGTTAGGAGTCTTTAATTATTAACTTTATGGTTTTTATGATTTTTTTAACTCAGAAAACTGTGACTATATTAATTTATTGTGTACAAAATTTAGAAGAAAATTAGTATTTACCATTAGAATTGGGGAATATGTCATATGCACATTGACCCAGAAGCAAAACATAAAACATACAGCCACTCTTTAGTATATCAAAAGAAAATAACCAAATAACTAAGATAAAGGAAATGCCTGGGAAAAAAAGTCATGAAAACAGACAGATTACAGTGACATCAGAAATATGGCAGGGCAGTAGATCCATTCTTAGTTTTAACACACACACACACACACGGACAAAAGAAAAAAACTATGATTAGATAGCCATCCATAAACAAAAATAGCTCTGAGAAAACTCAGGAGTCTAGTTACACAATGGAAAAAAAAAAGAAGCACGACTGCACAGAAAGGGTAGGAAGAACAGTTTAATTTTGCCTGCATAACACCATCCACAGGACAATTTACTCAGAACCTAAAAGGATCTCCTCAGCCTCTAGCAGGAGCACTGTGGGGAAAAAGAACAAGGTGCGTGATCAGCTTCCACAATACTTTGGGGCACTACCTGAAGGACTTACTTTGGTTTCATGCCACCCAAATTACTAGAGAGGTTGGTACAACTGAGATACCTGGAGGTGTTAGAAACAAAGAAGACTGGGTCTATTGGTATGAGCCATATAGTATGTGACAACATGGTTTGCAGTGACTCTCGAGAGGACCCCAGTAGTCTTGTCTTCCCTGCTAAGGACCCCAGTTGCTGCTGTGGAACCTTGTAATGTTCACTGCCATGCCACAGAGGAATCTAGCAGTTTTTGCCACTGAGAAAACCAACAATAACTTTAGCCATCATGGACCCCCAGAGAAGGAGATACCGTTGTGCTCGCCTGGTAATGGGGCTATACTACACCACCATGGGGCTGGGACACTCCCTCTTCAACCCTTTTACAAGCATGTTTGCCCCAGACCCAAAGTCATAGGTGCTCTGTGCTTGCCCATGCTTCAGACCACAGCTCTGTGAACATTTCGCAAGCAACCATACCTTACACATCTGTGCCACTACTGCAGTGGTAACACCTGCAATCTAGACACTAGTGCAGATGGAACACTTAATCTGCTCCAGACGTCAGTTCCATGTCTACTTCATTGACTCCCAAACTTGATCTACTGATGCCACTGCCATTGTAAATGTACTGTCATGTGACCCTGACAGCAAGAAAGATCTTGACCTTAATTTGATGCCATGGGGAAAAAGAGATCAGATAGACCCCAGCGATTTTCCAAAGACACCAACAGTTCTCACTGCTGCTATAGAAAACTGCAGCCTTGGTGGCCAAGAATTCATGAATTCATGCAGTTTTCACGGACGCCGATTTCAGCTGACAGAGCTGCACAGACACTATGCTCAGATGCTGGAATCTCCACACTTTCTTAGCTAGCACCCTTGCATTCATTCATAAATGAAGGTCTTTCCCTACCAAAACAAGTCAGTAAAGTCTGCAGGGTGATTGATTCCTCAAATGCACAGACATTAACACAAGAACAGCCTAAAAACACAAAAAATCAAGGAAAATGACACCACCAAAAGAACACAAGAATTTTCCAGTCACCAACCCCAAAGAAGTAGAAATTTATAAATTATGGAACAAAGAATTCAAAAGAATTGTTTTTTTTAAAGCCAGTGAGCTATAAAACAACTCAGATAGACAAGTCAGTGAAATCATCAAAACAATACATAAACAAAATTAGAAGTCCAACAAAAGGAATAATACATTCAAAGTACTGAAAGAAAAATACTGCCATCTATAAATACTATATTTGGCAAAATTATTATTTTGAAATGATGAAGAGATAGTCTTTCCAAGAGAAACAAAACTGAGAAAGTTTCACCATTAAATCTGCCTTAAACTAAACACTTGCAGGAGTTCAAATTGAAACAAAACCATGCTAAGCACCATCATGAAAGGAGTTGAAAACATAAATTTCACTGGTGAAGGTAAACACATAGACATATACAGATTAAGGTAATAAAATGATTTCAAAATAGAAAACAATTAACAAAATAACAAAAGGAAAGTCCTCCACTTATGAATAATTGCCTTGTATAGAAATGAATTAAAGTCATCAATCAAAAGCTGTATAGTGACTAAAAGGATTTTTTAAAAAAATACATGATGCAGAGATATGCTGTCTAGAATAGACTCACTTCAGATTTGAAGACACATGTAGGCTGAAAATAAAGAGATAAGAAAAGAGATTTCAAGCAATTGGTAATGAAAAGAAAGCAGAAGTGGTCATATTTTGTATGAAACAACCATATTTCATGTCTATAGCTGTCCCTAGAAACAAAGAAGGCAATTATGTAACAATAAAAGGGTTATTTCAACAGGAAGATATAGTAATTATATAAGCAGCTAACATCAGAACGTGTGTAAAGCAGATCCTAACAGATCTGAAGAAATATAATGATAGGAGGGAATTTCAATACCCCACTTACAATAATGTATAAAATATCCAGACTTAAAAGAAAGAGAATAGCAACTGACTTGAGCAGCACTATATGCCAAATTGACCCAACAGACAGACTTTCCACCAAACAATAGAAGATTACACATTCTTTCTAAGCATATGTATAACATTTTCCAGGATAGATCACAACAAATATAGATTTTTTAAAAAAGAATTGGTTTCTGAAAAAGATAAACAAAATTGACAAACTGTTAGCTAGATTTTAAAAAGAGGAAGAAGACTTAAATTCAGAAATTAAAGAAGAGACATTACAATGATCCCTCTGCATAAAAGAGGATCACAAGGGGCTATTATGGACAATTGTATGACAACAAGCTGGATAATTTAAGATAAGTTGATTAATTTCTTAGTAACACAAAACTACATCAAGAAAAAAATTAGAATATTGGATGACTGACACAATAAGAAGATTGAATTAGCATTCAAAATCTCCTAGCAAAGAAAAACCCAGGAGCAGATAGTTTCACAGCTAAATTCCACCTAACAGTCAAGAATTAATATAAATATTGATTAAACTTTAAAAATAAAAAATGAAGAGGGAAAACTTCCAGGCTTATTCTATTAAGTCATTATCACCCTAATATCAAAATTACACAAAGACACTACAAGAAAATAAAACTACAAGCCAATACCCCTAATGAAAATAGATGCAAAAATCCTCAATAAAATCCTAGGAAGTAAAATTAAACAGCATATGAAAGATCATACACCATGATCAAGGAAGATTTATTCCTGGAACACGAGGATGGTTCCACATATGCAAATCAACTAATTTAATACACCATAGTAGGAGAATGGAAGATAAAAATTGTATGTTCATCTCAATAGATGCAGGAAAAGCCTTTGACAATGTTCAATATTTATTGAAACTCTGACAAAATGAGTATGGAAAGAATTAACCTCAGCATGATAAAGATCATATGTGAAAATCCCACAGCTAATACCAACATAGTAAAAGAAACTGAAAGCTTTTTCTGTAAGATCAGGAACTAGGCAAGGATGCCCACTCTTAGCACTTCTATTTAGCATAGTACTGAAAATCTACACCAGAGTAGCTAGGCAAAAACATACATAAATAAATACATGGCATCTAAATTGGAAAAATAAAAGTAAAATTGTCTTTGTATGTATAACAAGTTCATACCAAAATACTCTGTAAAAAAACTTGTTAGAACTAATAAGTGAATTAGTAACATTGCAGTATACAAATGAAGATTCAAATATCAGTCTCATTGCTATTCATACACAATGAACTATTTGTAAGAGAAATTAAGAAAAAAATTCCATTTGCAACAGTATCAAAAGAGAAACACCGATAAATAGATTTAACCTAGGAGGAGAAAAATCTGTGCATTGCAAACTATAAAACATTGATGAAAGAAACTAAATAAGACACATATAAATGGAAAGATGCTCTATGTTCAAAGATAAGAATAATTAATATTGTCAAAATGTCCATACTACATGAAGTAATCTATAGATTCAGTGCAATTCCTATCAGGATTTCAATGGCATTTTTCATAGAAATAGAAAATGAAGACAGTGTAGCGATTCCTCAGGGACCTAGAAATAGAAATTCCATTTGACCCAGCAATCCCATTACTGAGTATATATCCAAAGGATTATAAATCATCCTATTATAAAGACATATGCACATCTGTGTTCACTGCAGCACTGTTTACAATAGCAAAGACTTGGAACCAACTCAAATGTCCATCAATGATAGACTGGACATGGAAAATGTGGCACATATACACAATGGAATACTATGCAGCCATAAAAAATGATGAGCTTGTGTCCTTTGTAGAGACATGGATGAACCTGGAAACCATCATTCTCAGCAAACTGACACAGGAACAGAGAATCAAGCACTGCATGTTCTTACTCATAGGCAGGTGTTGAACAATGAGAACACATGGACACAGGGAGGGGAGCATCACACACTGGGGTCTGTTAGGGGGGACTAGGGGAGGAACAGTGCGGGGTAGGGAGTTGGGGAAGGATAACATTGGGAGAAATGCCAGATATAGGTGATGAGATAGAGGCAGCAAACTACACTGCCATGTATGTACCTATGCAACAATCCTGCATATTCTTTACATGTACCCTAGAACCTAAAATGCAATAAAAATATATACATATATAAAGAAAAGAAAATATACTTTTCAAATTTATATGAACCAGAAAAGACCCAGAAGAGCTAAAGCAATCTCTAGCAAGAAGAACAAATCTGGAGGCATCACACTTCCTAATAAAAATACAAAAAATAGTCAGGCATAGTGGCAGTTACCTGTAATCTCAGCTACTCAGGAGGCTGAAGCACGAGAATTGCTTGAACCCTGGAGGTGGAGGTTGCAATGAGCCAAGATCGTGCTACAGAACTCCAGGCTGTGCAACAGAGTGAGACTCCAAAAAAAAAAAAAAAAAAAAAGCTAAAAATCACAAATAATAAAGTAAATGAAAATCAAAATCATGATGAGATACCCATTATTTGTGTCAGTATACTATATTTGTCAGGGTTCTCTAAAAGGACAGGACTAATAGGATATATGTATACATCAAGGAGAGTTTATTAAGAGAGTTGATTCACACAACCACAAGGTAAAGTCCCACGATGGGCCATCTGCAAGTTGAGGAGTGAGGAAGCCAGTACGAGTTCCAAAAGCTCAAAAGTAGGGAAGCCAACAACGCAGTCTTCAGTCTGTAGCCAAAGGACCCAGAGGCCCTTGCAAATCTCTGGTGTACAACCAAGAGTCCAAAAGCTAAGAACTTGGAGTCTGATGTTCAAGGGCCGGAAGCATTGATCATAGGAAACAGACAGAGGCTGGAAGACTCAGCTAATCTGCTCCTTCCAGCTTCTTCTACAAACTATATTCTAGCTGCACTGGCAGCTGATAGATGGTGCCCACCCAGATTGAGAATGGGTCTGCCTCTCCTGATCCACAGACTCAAATGTTAATCTCATTTGGTAAGACTCTCACAGACACATCCAGGAACAATACTTTGCATCCTTCAGTCCAATCAAGTTGAAATTTAATGTTAACCATCACAGCTAGCTATTATAAAAAATTCAAAAGATTACAGGTGTTAGCAAGGATATGGAGAAAAGGTGATCTTTATTGATTGTTTATGGGAATATAAATTAATACAGTCATTATGAAAAGTAGTATGGAAGTTCCTAAAAAAATTAATACTAGAACTACCATATGAGCAAGGAATCCCCCTCCTGGGTATATATTAAGAAGAAAATAAAATCACCTTCTGAAGAGATATTTGCACTCCCATATTATAATGGCATTATTTGTAATAGTCAAGATATGATAATAAGTGTTCATTGATGAATAAAGAAAATATGTGAAATATATATGGATATATGGATGAACAATATTCCATCATATATATGATCTGTATTCTATCGTATATATACATATTACACATACATATCATCTATCAAGGAATGTTATTCAACCTTAAAAAGAAGGAGATGCTGTTATTTGTAACAACAGAAGAATTGGGACAATTTATACTAAGTGAAATAAACTAGACACAGAAAGACAAATACTGCATGATCTCATATGTGGAAACTAAAATAATTGCACTCATGGATGGAAAAAGTAGAAGGATAACTTACCAGGGACTCTGGGATGGGATAGGGTGGGTAAGCGGGAAATGAGGGAATGCTGGTCAAAGGGTACAAACTTGCAGTTATAAGTTGAGTAAGTTCTAGAAACTGGAATGTGATGTATACAGTTGCCCCTCCTTATCCATAGGTTCCACATTTACAGATTCAATCAACAGCGGATCCAAAACATTTAGAACAAGAATAAAAATAGCAATACAACAAAAATTAATACAAATAAAAAATACAATGTAACAATCATATTTACATAGTATTTACATTTCATTAGGTATTATAAGTATTCTAGAGATGTTTAAAGTATACAAGAGGCTATGTGTACATTATATGCAAATATTACACTATCTTATATAAGGAAATCAAACATCTGTGGATTTTGATATCTGTCAAGGGTCCTGGAGCCAATCCCAATGGGCAATACAGAGGGAGGATTGCATTTGAAATTTGCTAAGAGAGTAAGTCTTAGATATTGTCACCACACTTGTACACACACAAAAGTAATTATGTGAGGTGATGGGTATGTTAATTACCCTATTGCGGGAATTATTTCACATTGTATATGTATACCAAAATATCACATTGTAGATCTTCAATATATATATATAACTTCTATTTGTCAATTATACATTAATAGAGCTAGAAAAAATTCTATATCAATTTCTCATTGTCAGATGAATATCTATTACTTCATCTTTTTTCTATTTAAACATTCTATTTTCAAAGATAAAATAAAAAGGAGAGCTGCATTGAAGGACTCTCTGTGCCATTTCTTTGGGGTTATAGTTGGACATCTTCCTAGCTAATGGCCATCTAGACAGCCCTATGGAAAGTTTCAGAAATATATAAGGAAATGTTACACTGGGGTTCAGGGGTGCCCTCAGTTCCCCTGAGAGGACGTTTCTCCAGGGTCTTGGTCTATCACTCCCCAAGAATGGGTGCGGAGACCCCAGCGCAGTGCACAGTAAATGCCGGACTCAAGAAGTGTTGTAGAAAGTGATTTATTTAAAGCAGAGAGAGAAAATGGAGTAGGAGAGAGAAACAGCTAACTCTCACAATGAGTGAGAGGAAAAAAAGCCACTCACACTGAGTGAGAAGGGCTCCCAGAGGGCGAAAACCAAAGAAGGAAAGCTCCTCTCACGCTGAGTGAGAGAATCCAGAAAGATGGAATCCAGGAGAGGAAAGCAGTTTCCACACTGAGTGGAAGGGAATAGAGAGAGAGAGAGAAAGGAGAAGAAGAGAGAAAGCTTCCACGAGAGAGAGAGTGTGTGGAAGCGGACGCCAGGGGGGAAATCCAGGAGGGGAAAGAGAGCTCCCCCTACCTGGCAGGGGATTCCAGAGAGCTGGAAATCCGGTGTGGGTGAAGGAGCAGGAGAATTTATCCTGGGAGAAATTTCCACCTCCCCAAGTTCGTCTGGCCAATGAAAGGAGTTCCTTTAAACTTCCGCTGGGGTGATTGACCCTTAGTTTCTTCCCAAGCCCCCGAAATTTAAACATAAGCAGTTAAATCTCCCAGATGGAGAGAGACGAGAGACGGGAGGGGGAGAAACGATGGTGCCGGCAAGTTCTTGACCTAGAAACTGCGCCCCCTCGTGGACCTGGAAAGAGAACACATTCCCTCAGAAATACATTGTGGTGGAGAGCATTAGAAAGAATAGAGAGCGAGCATATATAAAATATTTCCTAGCAATTTATTTCTTAGAGTTATATTTAATCAGTGACATTGTTATATATATACTAAAAGTATTTGCTAAAACGTTAAGTGCACATATATATTTTCAAATTTCTACTTAAATGTGGAGATATAAAAATAATGCTTTGATATATGACCTCTTTTAGTATTTGCTAAAAACTGCTTGCAAGAAGTATCAGGTGTGTAGATCAGAGACGTGATAATTAGCAAGGCTTCTACTCTACTTAATCTTACACTTCAGCTGCATAAAATGAGGCATTAGCTTTCTAAATTTATCCAAATGAACATCAGACTAGGTTATAAAATGCAGAAAGAAAATGCCATGAGAAAGTTGGTGAATTATGTCAAATTTCACTGCTGAAATGCACATAAAGATTATATGCTATTTCAATTTTATTTTATTAATCTCTTTCATTTAGTGGTTAGCTTGGAAGGAGGAGCATCTGGATGTAATTAATTTACATGCATTGATTTCTCTCCTTCCAAATATACTGTTCATATAACACAAACTGAATCATTTTATATTGCGTGGAAAGAGTGCTGTTGAATGTGCAAACAGTGACACATCTTGGAAGAAATAGATCACAGGAGATTACTGAATTTTAAAAGGAAAGCTAATATAGACCCTATGCTATGGATGACAAAGGGCCAAATATTGAGTCAATTTCATCCTGTGAAAGGTATCCTCTCATCTGTGGAATTTCAACCTTACAAATTTTTGTTACAACGAAAGATCTGAGTAAAGAGATGATACATTTCTAGAGTTCTAAACTAGGGATAAAAGCTCTGGATGGGGAAATTTGGCTTAAATTTTACATATAATGTTAAACAGCTTTCTCCCTTGGGATATGTTCTAAAATAAATTCCATATACCCATACATTCATTTGTTTATTCAACAGATATTTTAAGCAGCTATTAAAACATATAGATGAAACGGGTATAGTACTTGTCATCAAATATCTTGGTTTAAAGGGCAGAATCATTAGAGAATTGTTGAAAAATATAAATAAAATCATTAATAAGAATAACTCTTGTTGTTTATTTAGAATTAACATACACTGGTATTTTACCAAGTATTTTGCATACACAATTTAAATATGTGTACTATTCTTTTAGACGTGAGTGAAGAAAAACCCACACAAAATTATAGCTTAGATCACCAAACATTTAACAAATATAAGAACTCAAATTTCTTCTTACTCCACAGCCTGTGCTTAACCATCATGTTAAGTTTCTGTGCCAAAATAAGATAACCTTCACCTAAAGGACATAATGGCAACATTTTTCTTACCTTCTCTCTGAACTGAGAGCAATTATGAATGACCTGCACTGTTCATCAAGATCAGCATTCTTGCCTGGCCTCCCTCGAAGCACTGGTGACCTTTAGTAAGTCAAGTAAATTTCAGTCACCTCGTTTTTCTCAAAATGAAGTTATGTATCTCTTCATTTTCCTTTTTGCATGATTAGAAAGAATTTATAATGTAAATGACTTTTAAATGTCAGGTATCTGTTGCCAGTAACAATAATCAATTGCTTGCATACTACATCCCTTATGTTAACTATTTTATTTTATTATTATTTTTAAATTTCTTTTTGAGATGGAATCTCACTCTGTTGCCCAGGCTGGAGTGCTGTGGTGTGATCTCAGCTCACTGCAACCTCCACCTCCCAGGTTCAAGTGATTCTCCCGCCTCAGCCTCTCAAGTAACTGGGACTATGAGGCGTCCACCACCAAGCCAAGCTAATTTTTGTATTTTTAGTAGAGATAGGGTTTTGCCATGTTAGCCAGACTGGCTTCAAACTTCTGACCTTAGGTGATCAGATCCACCTGCCTCAGTCTCCCAAATTGCTGGGATTACAGGTGTGAGCCACTGTGCCTGGCCTCTTATGTTAACTATTTTATTATTTAATTATAAAGCAATAGTCAGCCTTCCCATTGCCTCTCAAGGTGTTGTTAAACATCATTTTACCCAAACAATGCATCTGTAATATACACCCTTACTCAAGAAAGTACTTATATATTGCTCTATTTTACTATACGATTGGTGCATTATGCTGTATTGACTCATTCTGTCCTCAAATCATTATTGATTAGCATTAGTGTATCTTTTCTACTTCTGCATGATACTATATTTGACATTTAAATAACATTTTGTTAATATATAATGAAATAGAGGGTGGTAAAAATTACAGTTTTCATGTTCTTTTTTTCTTTTTCTTTTGGTGGATATTAATTGCATTTTATTTCAGTGTCTCATTTTCTTTCTCTACTGTCAACATTATGGAGACTTTAACTTCACTCTGTATATAAAAATTTGTTTTTAATGGAGGCGGAAGTAAAAGAAGGAGAGAAGAGATTAAATGAGAATTATTATTATTATTTTACCATTTCAGAAAAGGCACAAATGCCTCATATTTCACTCCTAGTTTCCATGTCATAATAGCTACATTTCCTTATATGTACATAAAACATAAACTATTCTGATCTGCAAACAGAAATATTATGTACATGACAGTAATGATCCTTTTTGTTTTTTTCAGAGGAATAATCTGAGTTTCAAGGAGATTCTGGGATTGACCAAAGCCTACATCTTATATGATCTTGGACTCATGTCTTTTGAGGGCAAATTGACCAAATGCCTACTCTTAACTCTCCACAATTCTGCATTTCTTCATTGTTTTTAGAAAAGGTTTTAGCTTTATTTCCAAATTTTACATAAGCTTCCAACATTTTTAATCAAGGTAAAACAAATTGCTAAATTTTTGGGATCAGAAAATCTTAGATTCATATTCAAACTTTTTACCTAACATAATTGGGCAAATTCTAGACTTTTAGGAAACTCAATTTGTTCAGTTGTTATAATAACTAAATGAAATAATGTATATAGACCAATATCACACATTCTGAAAGATATTATTAAAATTATATTTTAATATAATAACCAATATTGGTTTTGATTAGTTAATTTTTGCTAACTTTTAATTTGGATAATATAAGTTACTTTTCATTACAATTTTTTCTTTTGTTGTTGTTTTGGAGACAGAGCTTCAGTTTTGTTGCCCATGCTGGGGTGCAATGGCAGGATTTTGGCCCACCGCCACCTCCGCCTCCCGTGTTCCAGCGATTCTCCTGTCTCAGCCTCCCAAGTAGCTGGGATTACAGGCACACACCACCACACCCAGCTAATTTTTTGTATTTTTAGTAGAGATGGGGTTTCACCGTAATGGCCAAGCTGGTCTTGAACTCTTGACCTCATGATCCACCCACCTTGGCCTCCCAAAGTGCTGGGATGACAGCGTGAGCCACCTCGCACATCCCCATCATTACATTTTTAAATAAAGAGACTTAAAGGAACATTCTCTATTATTCCTATCAAATATAGGAACCTACCTTACCATATTTAGCACTTTTATTAAAGTCAGTTGACCACTTTTAAGACTACCGATTACATTTAATAGCTATCAAACATTTATAGGAAACCCCTAATCAGTCATTATGATATTTAGTCACAAATAATTAATCCAGCACTCCAGAATTCATACTTGAGAATATCGCTCATTAGGAAAAGGTGACTCTAAGCTTTCAATTTTTGAAATTGTGTTATTTTCTCCAGAATATTTATGTTGTGACTAAACCTTGGCTCCTTTATAGACATTAGTTTTATTGTTTTTTTTTTCTTTTGGATGGAAATAATAGAAGTAAAGGAACACAGTCTAGTTATATATTTACCAAAACATGCAACAATGTAAGTAAAATTTTTAGCTAATTCAAATGAACTTGATGATCTTTCTTTGTAAAATATTCTTCTACTTTATTAGAGTACTACTCTACTAAATCAGGTTTTCCAACTCCAAGCAGAACCACCACTTTTGAATACATATATACATCAACATGCTACAAAAACTCAATGTGCCTACTTCAAAAAGTTGATTCTTTATCCCAAAGAGAAGTGAAAGAAGTTATTTTCATGTAAACTGTGAACTCACGTATTTCAATAAATACAGAAGTACTCAGGATAATTGCTTGAAAAATTAATCTTACAATAATAGATTAAAATCAAAACAAAATTATTCTCAATTGAACTTCTATCATTCAAAGTAAGAAATATATAAATAACATTAAAATTCAGCATTTCCAATCCAAGAGTAAAAGAAAACAAGTAGGAAACAGGAAGGAAGATACATTTATTATGTGCAATTATTTGCAGTGTGTGCAGCCTGAAAAATTACATTTATCTGTGCCAATTTAAGGAGAGGATTGTGTCAACTCTCCTGAGATAGACTTACACATCGAGTGCAGTACCTAGCTAAGGCCAAGTATTTCAATCACTACAGCTGAAGTAAGTACTATTTCCTAAACTTATAATATGCTTCATAATGCCTCATAACACAATAACTTTTGGCTACAAATTTTGTAGTTCAATCTTCTCTATTATAACAGTAATAGAACCAATCATAAGTTTTCTATTACTCACACGTACAAAGAGATTTAGAAGGTAAAAGGTCATAAAAGGTCGTCTTGACAATATGATAGAATCTCTGGAGAACTCACATTTTCAATAATCCTGCTAGAAAAACATAACTACTTATAGTTTTATCAAAGATTGCCATGATTCCAAATCACCTCCCCCCATTTATACTGAAATCTGCACTCCTGAAATAATACTTTCTGAAACAGACAGAAAATAGATGTGCCAACAGACAATCAAATGTCTTCCTGATTATCTAAAGTGTGATGCTCATAAGCTGTGGGTTAATACAACTACTAGCCTTTGAAAATCTCTCAAATGTATTCCCACATTTTTTAGAACAATTTTAGGAGAGCTTTTCTCCACTTCTACAAGCTAGAATATGGTCATGGAAGAAGAATGGTGGTAGGAGGAGCTCGAGGAGGCTATAGGAAAGTGAGGTAACTGGCTAAGCAGATGTGGTCAAGGGGTTTCCCTTGTGTCATCATGATTGCTGCTCGTATCTCTACTGTCTCTGTGCTTTGGATCTGCTGGCATATTCAATTGCTTTTTCTATGTTATTCTGTGTGAATGTATTCATCCTATAAACAACTTTCAGTGGTCTGCTGACTGACGTCCATCTGTCCACAAGCTGCTTCCTGCACTATTAGCACAACTTCTTTGAGCTTTTAAGTGTGTTGCTTTTTTCTCTCACCACTCTGGCTATCTGGATGATAATCACTAGAGGGAGTCTGCACAGCATGCTTTCGGTCTTTAGTGACTCAGTTTCTTTTTACCTAGAGCACACAGACATTTCCTAGAAGTGTTGATAAATGGAGGAAGTAGGGTAGAGGGGGAAAAAAAAAACATCTGTTGGACGAGTTGAACGTCAGAGAAACGTAGATACTGCTTCATCTTATCCCTATTACCAGCTTCCGAGATTTATGCTGCACTGCAAAATCTGACCCACTCTGTCAGATGTCTTCACTTGTGGCAAATTTCTCCTAATAAATTATTTCTCTCTCCTACCCTTCCTCCCATGAAATATAGGCCTGCATATTGGAATCCCAATCATAGGCCAGGATCAATTTATCTTCTGCAAGATTAGTGGTTTACTATATCAAGGGATATTGAGGAGAATTTTGTTCAGTGGTACTGAAGCTCCCAAAGAGTTCAAGAATCCCATCAAATATAACAGAACGCTTGTCTCGGCCAACTGTATAGAGGATTTCAATGCACAATGCACAATTGGGAACAATGCATAAATGTGCAAGCCAGTTTAGTAGAGTTTAAATCAATCAAACAAATATTTACTGATCACATATGATGAGTCAGGCACTTTCTTAGGCACTAGCAATATTATGGTAAAAGACAGACAAGATCTCCACCCTCAAAAACTTTATGTTTAAAAAATCACATCTCTAGCCAACCCAAAAGTATCTTTTATAAAATGTCTCATTAGTTGACTTTATTGGTGGTATCATTGGTCAGAATAGCAATCTATTGATTTTCTATTTAAATAGTCATCAATCTATTGTTACCTATTATTTTTTCTTTAAAAGGTAGTTGTTACTATGAAGGAAAAATCAAGGAAATACAGTGTCAGAAATGTAGAGGGGATATAATTATACATACATATATATAACTTATAAATTATTTCACTCTTTGAAATATTATGAAAGTAAATTCACCAGAAAATATGAAAGAAATGCCAGATTTATCTGTCATTTTTATGGTTTATTTCTAGAAAAAGAAAGAAAAAATTGGTGAAACCATCTTCAATTCTTAATGTTATTATCAAATATTAATGCAAAACAATATTAAGAGAGTTTAGTGTTAAATAAATGTGTTTTATTTGTATTTATTTTCCCTCTCCCATTGAATCCCTTAACAAAAACTATAAAAATTTCTGATTATTTGATAACAAAAAAATAGGAGGTAATGATTCATCTCAAGCTCCAAATTCAAATATGCAGTTACAGTAACTTCATATCAAATTTAGTCAACTCAGTTTAGGATTTTCTCAGTCAAGTGAATGATTTCAACAAAGTTGACCACAGGTGGTTGTTGTTTGTTCACTAATATTCTGCCTTGTTCACACTGTTAACACTCATTTTTCCCATTTATTTCTTAGTTAAGTTAGAACAGGAGATGGAAACATCCTTTTTGCCCCTTAAAGTTGTGTAGCGTCTCACTTCTGCTTCTTTCCAAAAAAAGACAATTAGGGAAAGTTTTGTTAGGAAGCATAAATTCATATTTGAGTCTAAATAAGTGACATTGAACAAGTCACTTAATCTCTGTCTTTTTAAGTCTAATTCTCATCTGTAGAGCAATGATAATAATAAAAAGTATTTTATAATATTAAGTATTATTAGTTCAAATAGTATCTGGTACATAGAATGCATTTGTTACAGCTATGCCAGATACATTATTAAAGAGTATCATTAGGAAATGTAAAATGTATTTATATAATAGTCACGATTATTACATTGATGTGTGAATAGCACACTTTTTTCTTTTACTGAGAAGAAATATGACTTTTAAAGATATTAAATTTTATTACCACCATCATACCAAGGATGTCATAGTCCAGATTTGAACCCTAATTTTCTGAGACATCAAAGCATAAGCCACTCATCTCAGTTATTATTACTGAATATGGTCTCTCAACGATAATTTGCAGATAAACAACCTCTGTTTACCTGCCATTTATTTATAATATATTGTTTCCAAATATTTAACACATTTTAAAATAGAATGATAAAAGCAGCACTCTGTATAATGATGCAAACTCCTAAAAATAAAAAGAGAATTCTATTTTATAAGGACTGAATTTACTGATTTAATGGGTGATTCAGTTTGACATAAATATTCTAGGTGATTTATTTTTCATATTGTTTTAGGAGGGAAGATAACCACCTTCTTACAATGGTGTAAGAGATATTTTTCTTATTATTGTTCAGTCTCCATTCTGTGACTAAAAAGGAGGCTTGCCATAGATGTAATGCATGAATAAATATTTTTTCTTTCTCATATAAATATAATGTTCTTCTTTCTCCCTCACCCGAACACACACATGCACACACACACACACACACACACACACACACAATCTATGCTCATTTACATGCAAATACATGCACATACCCACACACATATAGATATGCATATACATATACATGCATGCGTGTGTATGCATGTGCACCTCAGTAAATATAATACCTAAAAACTGAAAATTTCCAAAAAACTAAAAGGAGAAAATTTTTATTTTTGTATTGCACTAATTGTATAGTACACTTGTGGGTCTTTATTATGACTATCCTATCCTTTGTTCATATATGAAATATACATCTTTCCAACAGAATGTTCTTGAAGAAGGGCTCTACTTGAAACAGAGTTACAATCCTGCCTCTATTGTGCATTAGTGTTTGTATTGCTTACTCTCTTTGGGTTCTTTTTGTGCCTTATTTGTAAAGTAAATATATTGACATCAGTAAATACCCTGTAGACTTTTGTGAGAATTAAATTAGTATGCATAAAGTTAATAGAACAAGAATGAACACATGATATTTGTTTCTTTCAGCTAGACTTTCCACTTTCCCTAGATTCAATTTGTTGCAGTTGTTATATGACTTCTATATGTGCAAGTTCACTATCATCATTTCCAAATCTTTGTGGGTTTTTTTTTCCTACCTACATTCTAGGATAATTTCTATTTTGATTACCCTGAATTACTTTTATTCCTTTCTAACTCTGGATGAAAAATAAATTTTTTGTTTTTTTATTTTTGCCCTTGGCGAGCAGTGGATATCAATTTTGACTCCTGTGCCATCCTTTCTTCTTCCTCCCATGATTCATTTTTTATCTCAGTGCATTGTCATTTGTCTCATTTTGGACTCATTTATTCTCGCCCCCTTTTCTCTTTTATCTTTCTTATCAAAAAGTATTTCCTATAACTTTACCTTCCCTTATGATGCTCTAAGAAAGTGTTTCCTCATACCCATCATGGTTGTCTTTCTTTGACCAAGAGACAAATTTTCCGATCAAATGTTTGCTAACAGATAATACACATGGATTTATTCTTGGGCTATCTTATTTCTACATAGAAGCTGAAAAACTAAAGAGACAAAAGAAAACAATAAACAAAACTAAGAGTATTTTTATGTTAAGGGGTGGAAGACCAGTTCATTCACACCTCCTTGTCTACTTCCTATGCCTAGAAGTTATAGAGGTATTTTTCCTATCTTGGATGGTTTAAGATTTGCTCCTGCTCTCACAATTCCTGTTATTATTTTTATTTTTAAAATGAATAAAGTAAAATTTACAATATCTAACATGTCATTTACCAAAACATTTTTTTTTTCTTTTCCACCTTTAGAGCTTTATTTATGAAGAGTTCAGCAAACTCCTTCCATCAGACTGTAAAGAAAATTACCTCAAATGGCCAAGGAATCATCTGCAAATTTCAAAAGGTAATATCTTTGTTGCAAAGAGATGATAGCTAGAAATTTTAATTGACTGAAATCTTGATGTCTGAGACTCTGAATAAATTTCTAAGAAACTTTCAATTTTCCTAAGGTTAGAAGGATTTGTTCTGTTTCATATACAGCATGGTAAGCCTAAACCACTAAAAATGATCTCACTGTAGTGCAATAGGTTTTGTATTATATGGCCCATCCCTTCCTATGTTAGAAACAGATTTATTGTTAGTTTTATTGTTATAACTTGCAGGATTATATTTTTATTAATTTTTATTCTAAGACATTTCAGTGAGAAGCTAAATAAATACTATTAGCAACCCTATCCCATGTTGATATATCTTTCAGAAGTACTTCAGAGTTCTTTGTCTACTGGATCATATAATAGACTCATACAAATGTTTTTCTTAGTAATTCTTTTATTTTGAATAAGTAACATTTCTGACAATGTGTTTTCCCCATCTGGAAATAAATTACTTAAGTATGCTAATAATAAATGAAAGTGGTAAAATATTTCATAAAAATTATTATTTGGTTTAATATTTAACTTACTAGAAAAATGAAAACATTTGTTCCCTAAGATTTATTCACTTTTTCATTTTGTAAACTTCCAAACCAATTTTTGAGGTATGGATTTCTCTTTTTTTGCAGGCGGAGGTCACAATAATTCTTGAGAAAAGTGAAAAATTTCATGGTCTGCAAAGATTTCAATTCTACAAAGTGATAAAGGAATGAAAAGTTGAAATCATGAAACATATGACTTGCAGTGAAAAAAAGACTTTTTTTAAACCGTACTTTTTTAAGATCACAAGTACTATATTAAGGTGAAAATACTCCTCAAGAACAAAAGAGAAGACTGATTCAATTGATGCTCTAAAGTCATATATTTTTAATAAGGTCTATATAAATCCTAAGAAGCTATTTTATACATTAATAAAAGCATTTTCTTTAATAGAAACAATGCACTAGGGCTTTAGATGGTCTTTTCCTTGGAAGGCAGCTCTGAATTCTTAAATAACTTACCTTTCAGTCAAAGATAGCCATGGAATATACTCACAAATGAACACATTATATGTACCATGTAAAAGCCAAACTTGGTGTTTTATTCATTGAAAATCATGAAACTGTCACGAAGTTGCCTTAAAAGCTTTTCTAGAAACATAGTTCCTCATTGACTTACTAAAGAACAAGTGATATAAGAAACCATGTTTTAAAAGTGAACCACAAATACATAAAAAATATGTTCATAAGCTCCCAACTTTTCCATTGAGGACTGCAATACTCCCAAAATATTTTGGAAATTTCACATGAAATTTTTAGCTAAGCTACACACTACAAAGCTAAACTACAATACAGTGCCACATTATTTCCAGAATAAACTGTTTTCTTTTTATTCCTCATGAGCTAAGCATTATGGATGTAAAACTACACCTACATAATATAAAATTTATTTTTGAGCACAGCTCTACATGGTGGTTTTAAGAAAATCATCTGTTCTCCCATATGGATCCCAGCTTTCTCTTGATATATGCTGTCAAGAATTGGAAGGATTGGGCTCTATCATCCCTGTTCTGTCATAATTCCTAGCTATAAAAAGAATTTAAAAAAATTTTTTTATAATCAGAAACATAATAAAAACTGATAATCAGAAACATAATAAAAACTTAAGTCTAGGAATTATATTTCAATGCTTATAGTTTCCCCAAATCATCACAAATACTTCTCACAAAATTATGTCGGTGAAAAACAAATGTTGTGATGAGGGACAGGTAAGATGAGTCCCTTATTTATTTAATTCCTATTGTTGGCTTCTTTCCTGAAAAAATGAGTCAAATGAGAAAATAATCACTAATATTTATCCACAGACACACACTCACAAATAACATGTGGTACAAGTTGAAAAAAAAATCAAGAGCTGATCTTGTTGGTCCTATAATCTCTTGAATGACCTTGTTAATTAGGCTAACGTAGCATAGTAGGCACAAATTGTCCTGAAGTAAGGTTGTAAGGCACACTTATGTTTGTGGTTATGGGTGTTCACAGTAGCATTAATATTTAATTGTTCTTTTCAATTTTGTGCTTAATTCCTCTTCGCTACTTTCATATACAGAACAGGTCACTGGGCAAAAAGAAAAAAACAAATAGCATTAGTGAGAAATTTCCCCCCAAAAGTGATTCATCATGAGGTGAGAAGTTTCTAGATTTCAGGCAGCAACAGCTCAGAGAAGTATCTCAGGGCCCAATTCTTTGGAGAGGAGTGTGGGGAGGGATAACATAGGGGGAAATGCCAGATATAGTATGAACCTAAAGTAAAATAAATAATTTTTTTTTTTTAAAAAAAGAGGGGAAAAAAAAAGAGAGTGTGGATTGCATGCCCCTCATGGCCCAGTAAGGTCATCCTTTGAGGAATAGTTACTGCCATACTAAAAATGTATGATAAGCATGGAGATATATTAAGAATGCTTTGCACTCCAAGAGAAAGCCTTCACACTCTGCGATGGTCATACCTGAATTTGGAAAGCAAAAGGTATTAATGCGGGGTGAAAAACTCTTTGTGGGTACTGTGCCTGAGCTTCAAGAGTCCAAAGAGTCCTGCATATGCAGGAATGATTGACCTATGAACCATCTGTATCAGAATTCCCACTCGAACCAGATTTCTGGGGAACACCCAGGGAATTTTTAACAAGAATCCCAAATAAACCTTGGTTATAATGAGATTTAAGACCAAGTCAGTGGATTAGGTTTTACTGCTTCTTGTACTTGAGCCCGGTGGATTTGGGTAAACAGGAAAAGGAGCCTCAAAAGTTGCATATTTTCCACCAATAAGACTGATGAATATCTACTCATTTGTTGCTTGGAAAATAAAACTGATGCTCCATGTATAAGCTCAGCTGTGTGGAGCAAATCTGAGCAATTTGTATACATTTATTTTCATGAACATCTTCATCCCTGCTCCACAGTGCTACCATTTAAAACACTATTCAATCTTGTTTGACTTGAGAGCTGATACATATAGAGATATAGGTCTTCTCTCTCTCTCTCTATACACACACACACACAGACACACACACACACACATACACGCACACACATATACAGAAAATTGGAGATAACTGGATATAATTGGGGTACAGAAAATTGGAGATAACTGGATATAATTGGGGTACAGGAAATTGGAGATAACTGGATATAATTAGGATTCTGTTTCTACAATATATATATAATGTATGTATGTTATATAATATGTATATAAATGTGCAAATGTACATATGCTTCTATCTATTGCATATTCAATAGTCATAAGATGATATTTTATCAATATATACATATTTAATATGTGTATATATAAAACATATACATATGTATAACAATAATGTATAATGAGACTTGTCACCATATATATGTTGACTATATACATATATTGTCAACATATATATACACACACACACACAGACATATTTTATATATATGCAATGTAGAAACAGAGCTCCAATTATATATATTCAAACCCTATCTCAAGGTGCAACCCAAATTTCAACTCCTCCCTGAAGCTATCAGCTAGAAGGAAGTTCTCCCTCTTTTGAATTCTAGTAATGTATTATCTAAACTCGGTTGTTTAAGCTGTTACCAGAATGTATCCACCACAATGCATTCTTGAAGTAAGCAAGGCCCACCTGAAAATAAGCAATATACAGAAGTTGGACAAAGGTTTGGACAAAATTGAAACCCGTTCATGTTTCATTAACAAATTATAATTAACTAAATGTGAGTGAAATACCCAAAGGACAAGCAGACATAATTGCCTAAGTGAGAGGTATAAGGCTCTAGACCCGAGGATTTAGATGTGACAAATTGGAGCCGACAATGTAAATTCAGTGCTCATAACATTTCATTCCCAGTCTCAGAAAGGGTGGGCCAGAACTAGCGTAGTTTTTTTTTTCTTTCTTTCTTTCTTTTTTTGGTCAGGGGAAAGCGCGAACGCAGCTCCCCACAGCCACAAATTACGCAGTCGAGTTTCCCACATGGGGAAAATCGCAGGAGTCAGCACATCCGGAGTGCAATGGATAAGCCTCGCCCTGGGAAAACCACCTTCGCGATCATGGTATCTCCCCTAAGTAGCGTAGTTTTAAGATAAACTTACCTCAACTGAGTTGAATGGTGGAGAAGGACAAGTTACGATTACTCACTGGAATCTAGGGCCAGGATTTCCATATCCTTGAGATGCAAGGGAGAAGTCCCAGAGATAAGCTATGGTGAGTCCGTTTATCAAGATTATAACTTTTTGGCCATTAAATTGTGTAACATTTTTACACTCTTAATTTGAGAAATATGGGCATTGAAAGTTTCTTTCTAAATAATTATTGCTAACTGAGAATCTTTCAAAAGTAAACTTCATTTTTAGATCTAAAATCAAGAGGACTGAGATGACAATTTGAGAGCTAGAATTTGATCAAAAACATCACTTTTATCTTTTCATTACATTAAAATTACGATTTCCTTCTGATTAAACTCCCTTCATACTGTCTTCATGGTATGTAATACTATGCACTTCACCACAAATAAACTCAAAAAATATTTTTAAATTAATGATTAAAAACAATGCTTTTTGAAATAAATCTTCCAAAAATCATCTAAGTTATAATGTAACCATGTCATAGACAAAGATGCATACTACTATGCCCACTCATGCCTTATTCAGTCAGAATAAAAATATAATTTTTAAACATCTTATTTTAGAAAATATCATCTTATGAATATTGAATATGCAATAGGTATAAACAATATATAATACATGTATATAGATACTGATATCCTTTCTACTACAGAACCCCAGCATTCATTTTTAATTTAACAGAGTATAAGTTTTTGATAATTTGATTAGCTTCCCATAAAATTATTATGTGCTTTATTATAAAAATATGGTAAAAATATATTTTATAAGATATGGGATGAGTAGTGACCAATTCTTCTATAAAGAGAAGAGTTATATTTCCTTCTATACAGCTTAATTTTTAAAAAGTTAGCTATCCAACATCAATAAAAAAGAAGATAATATTTAATGTATAGAGGAGAGTATTTCAAAGCCCTTATGTGAGTCAATTGTTTAGAACTTGGGAAGTTTACATTACAGAAATGATTATTATACACTGGTGTTGACTCTCAAAATCCTATTAATGTGAAAAATATGCCAATAGTATAAATTCAACTATACCTTCCTGATTAAATTTATAAAACTATCTCCATGGGAATGGGTAAAGAAGGAATTTGATGATCCTGTCTTAAATGTTAGAAATATATCTCCCACCCAATCCCATCACACGTGGCAGTATTACTGGCCACATCAATAGACAGAAATTCATCTTTAGTGTTAAATACTTCTGGTAACCAATGATTTATTAACTCTTATATTCTTAGCAAAAAAAATGGTTTTCTGCATATCTATACACACCTGCAAAAGAAATCTTTGTTTCAGTCTCTGACACATGTTTTTCAAAAAATACTTGACAATAATTTTCAATTATTTACAAAACCGTATGAGGACAGAAGGTAGCCGTATATATAACTGACTATAAACATAGCACTTAACACATTGCCTAGCAAGTAATACATATTCAATAAGTGTATGTTAAATGTATGCATGCCTGATTCAATTAATAAGTATATGAATGAAAAATGTAGGGGAAGAATTAAAATAATTTTGATAGAAAGTTGACTATTATTAAATCAGAAATGTATTTACTAGTTTCCTTACATCAACACATTTAATTGCCTGTTATGAGTGAATAAAATGAATCGTAGACAGAAAGCTGTACTCCTTAGCAAACAAAAAATAAAAAGTCAGATTTCCTAAAAGAATGCTGTGTGTTGAGTGTCATTTCCTTTGAAATATTTGCTGCTTTCCTGACTTATATACATTGCATGTGTTTCATTTACTTTCAAGCTTATTAGTGCTTCAACTATGTTGTAAAATGGTGGGAATGAGTCCCATGTGTCTTCTAACTGGCTACACTTTGCATGCCCATCTTATAAAAGCATACTTTAGTGTTTCATTTTAGATTGAAGACTGCCACATTAAACACAGTAGCATTGTTTCTGAATCAGCAGTAACAGGAAGAGTGTTGCCATTAGTGTGACAAGGGCTAAAACAATTAGTTTTAAATTTGACGAAATAGCTGTTCTATCCATTTACCAGATCATGTTGAAACATTTCTACATCCTTTTATGTGTTCACAATGGTAGATGCCCTGTGTGTTAGCCTTAGTGTTCTTGTCTGGCACCCTGACTTGTACCCATGCATGCAATGAATGCATTATAGCCTTAAGGGACTGATTATCTCTAGTCACATCCCTCCATGGTACTGTATAATTGTTTCAACTGCAAGTAAATTCCTGAAATGCTTAGTACTGCACACAGGATGAGTGTCTGCTCAACCTTTCAAACTGCTAGTGATTATACAATGGGGAAAGGAGGTCCCTTTAGAGGAGTTATGTTGTAATGAGTTCTTTATGTGCTTACCTATGAAAATACAGATGGAGTTGCCCAGACTAACATGTCAAATGACAGCTACTGAAAAATTTATACTGACTATTTAGTGAAGAAAAGTTATCTTATTACTGTATATTAAAATACAAAGGAATAATTATATATACCATAAATGCAATATACTCTGGCTTGATAAAAATAGAAACTGCTTTCACATTTTTTTCTGTTGGAAATTTAGATGTTAGTCTTTTACTTACTTTTTAATTATTTAGTTTATGTGATATGTGTAGTTAAGACCTCCATCAGCTATTAATGGCATTAAACATCATGAATGAATTCTTCCTTCCTACATGTCTTTGTTTGAATTTAAAATATTATTGCTGTATTTGAATTCCTGATAATAGGAATAAAAATAAGCAAACTTACTCAAATTAAAATATTTCCTTTAGTTAATCTAATCTTACTTCTTAAACTCAACCAGATGTTTTTAAAGTTATACATGATTATGTCTGAATGAAAACACAGTACTTCTCATTACTAGACAGAGCCTGAACTTCATGGTCTTCTAATTAACCTGATTTCCTACCTTTGTGAAAGCTGGACTATACTTAACTGGTTTCACAATAAAGTTGGGATTGACCTAGTGTATCAATCCATGAAAGAGTAGCACTTTGTTAAAGAACTAAAAAAAATAAAGTATCGAATGGATACAACTATATTGGTGCTTATATTTTGGAGCAAATAATGTGGCCAAATTAAGGAGGCAGATAAATTATTCACAGTTATAAAATTCTGTTATATTTGTGAAATAAAATTATCATTTTAAAATTAAACACCTGGGTATCAGTGTGTATCATATATTTGAAATCAACATCAATGGGCTATAAATATTTTAGTAAATATTTTAAGAACACAGGAATATTTATGTGTAATAGCATCTTTTGACTGAATAAATGTTTCCACTTAATGAGAAAATGCATTGGTACCATTTCTGGAAACTGCCTACTTTTCTTCAATTCTCCTGCTGTTCCTACACTTCAATATTTTCTTTATAGGTACTAATTTGTATGCCAGTGTGGTACTGGATTGACAGGTAAATTACCTTTTAAAAACATTAAGAATATTCACCAGATAAATTATTATACTAAAGTAAATCACAGAGCTCACTTTTTTTTACCTTAGTCATGAAAAATATTATTTTTAAATCTACAATGGAAATGAGCATAAATTACAACATCATTTAAAAAAGAGATTCCCCCTCCCCTATGAAACAATATGTGAAAAAACCACTCTGAAAAAGAAAATAACTAACCTCTGATTCTCCCCTTTTGAAATCAGTATACATAATCTCAAATTAGCTGCAAAATCTTTGCATATGACCCAGGCAATAAAATATACACCAGTTGTTACCTTTGATCTTCCAAAAAGCTCTATTTGTGAATTTGGCTATGGTGTCTGTCAAATATAATTTAGGGTTTGTACTAGGTTTTCTTTCCTTTGTAAGATGTTTTATTATACTTCCAAAAGAGACTCAACAACCATGTCTTCTCAAAGCAAGCATTAGACTGGCAATTAGAAGGTAATCTATTAGATTATAGGGGTGCTTCAATTTGGTCACAAATAAAAAACTCGAAAGAGTTTCTTTAGATGTTTCCATTTAATTTCTGAAGAATTTATGTTCTATGAATTATTGAAATAAAGTTGTTGTAATACTTCTCTCCAGTTATAGTCCTACATAGTTATATTTCCATAAAGTTTTAGTTATATTTATATTTAGATGTATTTATATAAATTTAAATAGTAATATTTTAAAAATACCACTAATTAGATATTTTTAATACTTGCTAGGTACCTTTACATATATTAAGTTAGAACAAAATAATGTGATAAGTAACAATATCATTCTCACTGTATTATACAAAAATCTAGGGCTCAGCTGAGGTACAAAAACAAGGTAATGTAAATTTTGGCCTTTTTGTATTCTACAAATAATTAACTGTTTACATATATTGGCTGAAATGTAGTACTGTGTATACTAATGATAAATCCTATACCAGGTAAGCCATTTACAATTAAAAAGTGAGAAATATGTATTCTAAAACCTTTAATTTAACATGTACACATATCTGTACTAGCCTACTTGATATGTTTACTTAGTTTCTTCACAATCATTTATCATCTTTCACTTCTGTTTTCCTAAATGTAATTTAGTATAAAGAAAAGAAATAAAAGATTGATGTTAATACCATAAAAAGACATCATACTTACATATGAATTCTCTCAAATGTATTTTCAGAATATGTGAGTAAACATGAATATAGAACCATACATTTATATATATCATGCTCATAATACCATTTTGCTTTAAGTAGAAACTTATCAAGTATATGTCAGATGCAATGATCCTAACCCTATTTCTAACAAGAAAAGTGGACTCAATCATTTCATCTCCCTTAGAATTTTGTTTTCACCTCTTTTAAATATGAACAATTAATTCAATATTTATTATAGCAATATTATTGAAACACTATTTGCTTTTAAATATCAACAGTTTAAAAATTAATAACTTTTTATACTTACAAAAATTTCTAGTTTTACTCAAAAAATATTCCTTTACATTTTATTTAGAAAGCTAATGTTTGCAGAAAGTGTAAAAGTAGGGTATAAAGTCATTTAAATATTAAAAGTATAATATATTGTATAATTTTACAATAGTAAAATATGGAAATTAACACTGATTTGTATAGCAATTAACTTTCATAAGAACATGGCTTTAATTCACACTACACTGATAAATTGTGTCCAGGTAATAGTAATATGAAAATAATCATGGACTAATGCTAGTTAATTGTTTTAGAACATTGCTTATGCTTTTGGATGTGACCATGTTAATATACATGTCCAGCCCCAACTCCTGTAACGAAAGCGTAGTCTCTGGAAAGTACCTCAGGAGTTCATTTGGGACCTCTGAAATTGTATCTCTCAGGATTAAAGACAAACTAGAAATATAGCAGCCCTCACAAGGACTGAAACAAGGACAGGTTTAAGCACGTTAATTTCTTAGTTGATTAAGGCAATGTGCCTCTTGAACATTTTGTACCTGCCTAGGTACAAAACGATTTATTTCTGGAGAGATGTCAAAACATCTAGAAGCTCTAATAATTTTGGTAATTTATCATACACAGAATTATATAATTAATACAAAAGTTATCAAATAAAAAATAAGAACAATTTAAAAAGTCCATATAAACAGACCTGGAATAAATATAGATATCAAACAGAAGTTTTAAATTGGCTATACCTAATATGTTTAAGATACAAGTGACAACGTAGTGAACTCTGGAAAATGCCAAGAATATTTTTTTAACAATCAAGTAGAATTTTTAAAAATAAAAGTCTGCATATAATGGATAAAATTTGGAATTCATTTCATTTGGAATTCAATGTTTCTTTTTAATACATTGACAGAGGGAGGTGCCAAGATGAGATACTAAAATCCATTTGTATACACCCCTCTCATGAAAAAGGAAACAAAATAGCTAGTGAACACTGACTTGGCATGCCGGTCATCTGAGAAACGACATGGAGATCAATCAAGTCAGCAGAGGGACACAGAGAGCAGAGAGGAGCCAAGCTGGGCACTGGCCTGTCTGGGCTCAAGTGGGAGCCAGGAGACCCTCTCCAACACAGCAAAGGGTAAATGAATGAGATCTTCTCTACTGGGACAAATACAAGACTGAGAATGTTAGAAAGCACCAGCCACATCCCTCACTCCACCCACTGAGTTTCTAGGCTGAGGCAGAGAGCCACTCAGATATCCTGCAGGGACAACTCTCAAGTCCAAGGAGACCTCTATATGCCTTGGGTCCCACAGTAGACAACCACCACCAGCACCATAGCCCTAGGAGAGGTCGCAGTTAAGGTGCCAGGGAGAAGTAAGATTCTTCTACCCAACTTCACCAGACAGGGCTTGGCACCAGCTTCCAGCCCAGTGGTCCCTCTTCTTCCTGACCTCATCCTGTAGCTGCAGCTTCTTGTCCTGGGAAGCATCCAGTGACAGGGTGGGCCACCTCACCCACCCCTGCCACTGGTGGCCAGGTGGACAGAGCCTGCTAGAGTTTCCGGCTCAGTGGTCTGACTTCTGTGTGAACTCAGCAGGTGGGCGCAGCCTCCTCTTGTCCTGGAAAATACCTGGATGACAAGATGGGCAACCCCACTCATCCTTACCACTACTAGTCAGGTTGGCAAAGCCTGCTAAAGCTTCCAGCCCAGCAGTCCCTCTCCTGTGTGGACTCTGCAAGAAGTCATGGCATCTTGTCCCAGGAAAAACCTGGGTATCAGGGTGGGTGACATCACCCACCTCTGACTATTATTAGTGAGGCAGACATTGTCTGCTAGAATTTCCTTCTCAGTGGTCCTGCTTCTGCTTGAATTTGCTGAGGGGTGTGGGGTCCTGATGTCTCATAAGCACCCGGACAGTATTGGGAGCTCCACCATCCCTAGCCTCTTATAGCCAGATGAGTCACACTCACTAAAGCTTCCAACCCAGTGGTTTCACTTCTGTCTGAACTCTGTGGACAGGTGTAACACTGTGTTTCCCCAGGAAACACCTAGGCAACAAATTAGGGCTAACCTGGAAAGAATACGGCCTGTCTGCCACCTGTGACCCTGCCAGAGGGAACCCTATAGACTAGAACACCCAATGAAAGAAACATGGACACAGAAACAGCAATTGGAGCGGGCTCTTTGAAGACCCAAGAATAGACTAGCATTAAGGCCAGTTTACGGAACTCATCTTATACCACAATCAAATCCCCAAGGGCATCAAAGAAGACAAAAACTAAAAAACAAAACAAAACATACAAAGAACAGCAAATTCAAAAACTGAAGAAGTATCAATCACACAAATGATGAAAAAACCAGTACAAGAACTTGAGCAAGTCAAACAAACAAACAAACAAAAAAAATACAGTGCCTTTTCACCTGCAAAGGACTGCACTACTTGCCTGGTAATTGTTCTTAACCAGGCTGAAATGTTTGAAATGTTATAAATAGGATTCAGAATATGGATGAGAAGGGACATCACTGACATTCAGGAGAATGTTGAAGCCCAGTGCAAGAAATCCAAGGAATAAAATAAAACAATACAGGAGATACAAGACAAAATGGCCATTTTGAGAAAGAAACAAACTTAACTGATTATACTGAAATACTTCAAGAATTTTATAATACAATTGCAAGTATTAACAGCAGAGTTAACCAAGCTGAGGAAAGAATCTCAGGGCTTGAAGACCAGTTCTCCAAAATAATTGAATCAGTCAAAAATAAAGAAACAAAAGCAATAAAAATAGAATAAACCTCTGAGAAATATGGGATTACATAAAGGAACCAAATCTGTGATTCCATGGTGTCCCTGAAAGAGATAGAGAGAAAGCAAGTAAATTGGAAAACATATTTGTACATATTATCCATGAAAATTTCTCCAACTTTGCTAGAGAGGGCAACATTCAAATCTAAGAAATGCAGATAACCCCTTTGAGATACCCTACAAGATGATCATCTCCAAGACATAATACCACATAAACCAACCCCAAAGCTAGCAGAAGACAAGAAATAACCAAAGTTAGAGCTGAATTAAATGAAATTGAGATATGAAATAACATACAAAAATAAATGGATCCTAAAGTTTGTTCTTTGAAAGCATAAAGAAGTAGACCACTAGCTACACTAATAAAGAAAAAAAACAAGATCTAAATAAGCACTGGTAAAAAGGACAAAGGAGACATTACCAAAAATATCATAGAAATAAACAAAACCCTCAGACACTACTGTGAATACCTCCATGCAAACAAACAGGAAAACTTAGAAAGAATGAGTAACTTCCTGGAAACACAACCTCCCAAGACTGAACCATAAAGAAATTGAGACCCTGAACAGACCAATAACAAGTTCTAAAACTGAATTAGTGATACAAATCCTATCAACCAGAAAAAGCCCAACACCTGATGGATTCACAACCAAATTCTATTATATACATGAAGAAGAGACGGGGCCATTTCAACTGAAACTATTCCAGAAAAAAAGTGAGGAGGAGGGACTACACCCTAACTCATTGCATGAGGCCGGCATTATCCTGATACTAAAATCTGGTAGAGACACAACAACAAGAAAAACTTCCATCCAATATCCTTGATGAAATGGATGCAAAACTACTCACTAAAACACTAGCAAACCAAATCCAGCAGCACATCAGAAAGCTAATTCACCAGAAACAAGTCAGCTTTATACTTGCAATGCCAGACAGATTCAACATAGGCAAGTCAATAAATATGATTCACCACAGACACAGAACTAAAAACAATAACAACAAAAACCCTGTGTAATCATCTCAATAGGTGTAGAACAGGCTTTTGATAAAATTCGACATCCCTTAATGTTGAAAACACTCAAAAATCTAGGCGTTGAAGAAACACAACTCTAAATAATAAGAGTCATCTATAATAAACCCACAGCCAACATCATGCTGAATGGGCAAAAGCTGGAAGCAGTCCACTTGAGAACCAGAACAAGAAAAGGATGCCCACTCACACCACTACTATTCAACATAGTACTGGAAGTACTAGGCAGAGCAATTAGTTAAGAGAAAGAAATAAAAGTCATTCAAATAGAAAGAGGGGAAGTCAAACTACCTCTGTTTGGAAACAATATGATTTTATACCTAGAAAATGCCATAGTCTCTGACCAAAAGAGCTGCAAAAAGAATAAAATACCTAGGAATACAGCTAACCAGGGAGGTAAAATATCTTTTAATGAGTATTACAAAATACTGCTCAAAGATATCAGAGATGAAACAAAGAAATGGAACAACATTTCATATTCATGGATAGAAAGAATTAACATGATTAAGATGACCATACTACCAAGAGCAATTTATAGATTCAGTGTTATTCCTATCAAATTACCAATGACATTATTCATAGAATTATAAAAACTCTTTTAAAATGCATATGGAGCCAAAAAAGAGCTCTAATAGCCAAGATAACAATCCTAAGCAAAAAGAACAAAGCTGGAGGTATTATGCTACTCAACTTCAAACTGTACTAGGAGGTTGTGGTAACCAAACAGCATGGTACTGGTGTGAAAATAGACACATGGAACAAAGAAACAGAACAGAGAGCCCAGGAATAAAGCTGCACGCCTACAATCCTATGATCATTGACAAAGTCAACAAAAAATATCAATGGAGAAAGGTCTTCCTGTTCATGAATAGTGCTGGGGTAACTGGCTAGCCGTACATAGAAGATTGAAACTGAACCCTTTCCTTATACCATATACCTAAATAAACTCAAAATGAAATGCATAAAAGACTAAAACGTAAGATCCAGAACTATAGAAACTCTGGAAGTTTACCTAGGAAATACCATTCTGGACATAGGCCCTGGCAAAATTTCATGATGAAGACACTAAAAGCAATTGCAACAAAAACAAAAGTTGACAAATGGGACCTAATTACACTAAACAGCTTCTGCACAGCAAGATAAACTATCAGCAGAGTAAACAGACAACATACAGAATGGGAGAAATATTTGCAAACTATACATCCGACAAAGTTCTAAAATGCAGACCCTATAAGAAACTTAAAGCAACAACCTCACTAAAAAATGAGCAAAGGACATGAAAAGACACTTTTCAAAAGAAGACATATATGTTGCCAACGAGCATAGGAAAAAATGTTCAATATCACTAATAATTAGAGAAATGCAAATCAATACCCTAATGAGATATCATCTCATACCTGTCAGGATGATTATTATTGGAAAGTCAGTAAATAGCAGATGCGGGCAAGGTTGCACAGAAAATGGAATGCTTAAACATTGCTGGTGGGAAGGTAAATTAGTTCAGCCATTGTGGAAAGCAGTGTGGTGATTTCTCAAAGAACTTAAATCAGAATTTTCATTATACCCAGAAATACCATTATTAGATATATACCCAAAGGATTATAAATTGTCCTACCACAAAGACACATAGACACACATGTTCATCACAACACTATTCACAACAGCAAATTCATGAAATTAACCTAAATGCCCATAAATAGTAGACTGGATAAAGAAAATGTAGTACATTTACACCATGGAATACTATGCAACCATAAGAAGGAATGAGAGCATATCATTTGCAACAACATGTATGGAGCTGGAGACCATAATCCTAAGTGAACTAATATAAGAACAGAAAACCAAATACTGCATGTTCTCATTTATAAGTGAGAGCTAAACATTGAGTATACATGGAAACAAAGGGAACAAGAGTCACCAGTACCAGTGTGAGGGTAAAAGGTGGGAATAACTTCAGAGGGTAGTGCAAATAACTTCAGAAGATGCTTCAGAAATTTTTCTCATTCTTTGGGTCACACCATTCATATCATTTGTCAAATGTGTGATAGAATTTTTATTATATTAGCAGACATTCTTTATAATTCCATGGTAACCTTATATTAAGGAATCACAGCCATTGAAAATGTCAAGTATCTTCTTACTGTATTAATGCTAAAGAGACCTATAGAAACAAAGTAAACTAAAATAAGAGCTTTGGGCTCATCATGCTTTGCTTCAGAGACACATTTAAAAACTCATGGTTCAGCAAAATGCTTCTGCACTTTTGGAATACAACTTTTCTGGATATTTTAATTGTAAAAAAATCTAATATTTTACAAATCTAGTCTCTTTGTAAGTATAATGGCTCTAAATGATAACTACTTTCTATTGTAGTTGGGAAGAATATATAAAATTGTAAACAAAGGTTTTTAGCATAATGATTAGCATGGAGTAAGAACTCAATAAATGTTAATTCTCTTTTCCTCCAATTTACTGAGAATAATTCCAATGCACAGAGTTATAGAAAATAATAAAAATTAAGTTTAAAATAATTGTAGTGTTTTGTCAAATTTGTCATGGCTTGTATTTTAAGAACTAAATTATTAAAGGCATAAAAAAGCAAAATAAACAGATTTTCAGGCAAATGGAAAAATATTTTCATATATATTAAGTTTTAAGAAGTTAAAGATGCGTGTTATAAACTACAGAGTAGTCCCTGTAAAATAGTAAAGTAATGCATGATAATGAGCTTCTGAGAAGAAAAGTGAGTTAATAAAAAAATACTGAATTAATCCAATAAAAGTAATAGAGAAAAATTTATATGATGTAGAAGAAACATAGAAAAACAGGTAAGAATATAGTGCATTCAAATACATACATGCACACACACATAATAATTAAATTTAATGAAAACATTGTAAATATAATATTTGAATTATAAAGTGTGGCAGACTGGATAAAATAATAAAACCCAACTATATACTTGTAGGAGACATATGCTAAATATATGCCTAAAATACTTGAAAGTAAAAGTTTTCAAAAAAAAAAAAGTTTCCAAAATAATATATTATTTCAATCCTAACCAAGCTAAAATATCTTGGTATATATTAAATATTTATTATGTTATTATATATTATATTCATATAAAACAATTATTATTACATAGCAACATTGTTATAATGAAGTTGATTTAATAATCATAGAAATGTCATTCTACCATGAAGACATAAAAAATTTCAAATAAATAAGCATTCACTTCAGTGTTATTCTTTCCCATGTAACAAAACCACCTCAACAGTTAGTGGCTTTAAATAATAATTTATTATTTTTCATGATTCTGAAGGTTGACTGAGCTCAGCCAAGTGGTTTGCACTCAAGGTCTCCTGTGGCAATCAGATGGCAGCTAGTGATAAGGACATCTGAAAGCTCAACTGAATTTGATGTCCCAAGTGGCTCATTTGCAGAACTGGCAATTATTCTGGCTACTTCCTGGACGTATAGGTAAGTTTGTACGCTGGAGGATTTGCAAATGGCCTTACTATAGGTCTTGGCGTTCTTACATGATAGTGACTGGGTGAGTATTCCATGATTTTGAGGTACATGCTGAAAAGCTTCTTAAGATTAGTCTTAGAAATCTTACAGCATCACTTCCATCACATTCTATTAGTCAAGCAAGTCACTAAAGCAAGATCAGAATCAAGGGGAGATGGATTAGAGTCCTTCTCTTGATAGGAGAAAAATCAGATGGGTAGAAGGAAAGAAGAGATGGATTGTAGTGTCTTTGGATACTCTCCCCCATAGAACGTAACCACATATGTTCAAACTATATTTATAAAAACTGATCAAAATATAATGAAAAATAGACAATCATAATCACATTATAATTAATGATGAAAACAGAAATATTTTTTCCTTTTAGGATGAAACATGCACATCATTGTATACAGGATTTTACTGAAAATATCAACTAATGAAGTAACATAAGAACAAAAAATAAAATAAGCAAGAATTAGAAGGGATGAAATAAAATATCCATGATTTATATAAGACAATTTTATGTACATAGAAACTCTAAACTGTTCTAAAATTGATTATTACAATAATGTGGTGTGCATAGCTCATTCACTTGATACAAAAATATCTGAATTTCATCACTACATTTTGTTATAAGTAAAAATTAAGTGCAAAAATCTACCATTTACAATAGCATCAAAAAATTAAATACTCTTTAATAAATTTAATGAAAAAAGAACAAATTCTATGCAAATACAATGTGTACCACATAAAATATTGAAATAAATTAAAATCAAGCCAAATAAAAAAAGATATATTCCATGTTCATGAACTGAATAACTTAGATTAAGACATTAGTTCTCCCAGTTATTTGTAGATTAATGAGCTTCCAATCAAGTTATTAGTAGATTTTATTATAGAGATCAACCGAATCATGTCACAATTCTTGTGAAAATGCATACACATTTTGCTTAACATAGGCTACAATAATTTTAAAAGTCAAAATTAAAATTGAAATTTTACACTGTTGACTATCATTTTATTATAAAATATATTAATTAAAGCAATTAATATGTATTATATATAAAGATATGTAGGCCAATATAACTGAAAACAATGTTCAAAAACAGATGAATGCATATAATGGAAACTTGACTTTATGAGAAAACTAGCATTATTAAGAAGTAGAAAAAGAACAGTCTTTTTAAAAATTGGCCAGCAACACCATGAAAAAAATAGGTTTTCATCTCTGAAGGAAAGCATACAGTGAAATCTATACAGGTAGATTATAGACCTAAAGTTTAAAGTTAATAGAGAAAGCTTTTAAGACAAAACATGGAAAATATATTTATTATCTGGACTTTTAAAATGTTCCTCAATCCTGATACATAAAGCAGTAACCATTAGATAAAATATGTAAAAATTGAACTACTAAAAATTTCCATATAAAAAAGCATCATTCAGATAAAAATAAAGATAAATTATATAATAGAAGAAAGTATTTGCAATACATTTTTAAAATCTTATCACAATGTATTTATCAAAAGCTCATAAATTAATAGTAACAAACACAGTCAACTAACTACGGGACGAAAGACTTAAGTATTTCACAAAACATAATAGCTAAATAACTAATAAATATTAGAAAAGTGTTCAGTGTACATCAGAACAATGCAACTTAAGACCACATATGTGTGCATATAAACACACACATGAATAGAAAACAAAAGCAACATGACAAAAACAAAATCCTGCGAATTCTGTGGAAGATGTGGAGCAATGGGAACTCATATATTGCTGGTAAGAGTGTGATTGTGTCTAAGCATTTTGGAAAACATTACCTACCGAAGCAGAACACACTTAAAAAACATACATATATATATATATATATACACACATATATACATATATATATATACATATATACGTATATATATATACACATACGTATATGTGTGTATGTGTATGTGTGTGTGTGTGTGTCTAAGAATGTTTGAGGCAAAACAATGCTAATAGTGCAAAATAAGAAGTAACCCAAATATCCATCTACACTAGGATTGATAAGTTGCAGTATGCTCCGACAGTAATTACTATAAAGAATTAAAATGAATGAACTAGTTTCTTAGAAAACATGGAAAATTATGGGCAAAAAAATTTAGATAGAGACACACAATAGTACATATTATATGGTTCCACTTAAATAATGTTCAGAAATATGCTAAACTTAAAAGTCAGGACAGTGTTAACATTTGTAAGTGTGGGAGTGACTGATACTGGGGGTTAAACCAGGGGCGTCTGCGTGAAATAATAGATGGGAATTGTTTTAAGTTGCTAAGTATTATGGTATTTGTTACGCAGCAATGTAGAACTGGTTCACCACGTATTATGTTAGGCCCTGACTCTTAGAATGGAACTGTCTTTAGGTCTATCCCTGGCTAAATGCAAAGATCTCATCTATAAGTCTAAAAGAACTGCTATTATAAAATGTGTTCAGAATATTGAATGCCAGGGATTTTATTTTCTTAACGTGAATGTTCGCTTCATTCTTGCGCAGTCTCCTTTTTTTCAGATGGAGTCTTGCTTTGTTGCCCAGGCTGGAGTGCAGTGGCACAATCTCGGCTCCCTGCAACCTCTGCCTCCTGAGTAGCTGGGATTACAGGCAGATGCCACCACACCTGGCAAATTTTTGTATTTTCAGTACAGACGGGTTTCACTATGTTAGCCGGGCTGGTCTCAAACTCCCGACCTCAGACAATCTGCCCGCTGTGGCCTCCCAAAGTGCTGGGATTACAGGTGTGAGCCACAAGCCCAGCCTGAGCAGTCTTAATTAATGCAATTATTATCTTTCTGTTAAAAAGCGGACTTCATGAATTTTACTTATTTTTCCTAATTCTGTATTCCAGTGGCACACACAAAAAGACAGCTTTCTTCTAATAGGACATTCCCACATATGTGCAAAACAAAATGTTACATTTACTTTAAGTATTTATATCTCGATGGCTTCTGTATTCACACACAGAATTCAAGTTCAGCATTTCTGCTAATTTCATCAGTGAAAATTTTCCAGAAAGAAGAAATTTTAGTGAATTCCTGCTAACAAATGTCAGACCAAAAGGATTAGCACTGCCCTAGGTTTGAAACGTCAGTAGGTTTGTTAAAGAGGGAGGGAGAACGAATTCCTGAAGCAGTCTTCACCATCAAAAATATCCTATCTGGTTCCCAGAAACCCAAATCTTCAGACTGCTCACAAGGCAATATTTATAAATCTTTTATGAAAGGGTCAAGGCTAAGGTATTGCAATACAAGCTATCATCACTGGAAATAACACATAGGCCCTGCTGAAGGTTATTGTTAGTCCAGCTCACATTGTAACAAAGCAGTATCATCTCCACTAGTATTTTCAAACAGCTCCAGAAGAGCCTTGAGGATTACTATAATTGAATTCCATCTTCCTTAACAAATATCCTATAATTAACTGCATAATGGCTCATTGGAGTATATTCAAATAGTCCACAGAGAAATTAGAAACCTGATCATATTTTTAATATTTTTTATCACAAAATGCCTAAATTAATGATTAAAGATCATATACATAATTAATTTTTGAAGAAAATATTTTTATACTGATGCTTAAATAGTTTTTATAAAATCATGTAGTCTTGACATCATATACATAAAGTAGATAAAATATATTTTAAAAGCATTGAGATAAACATGTCTCAGTAAATTTTCCACTTCTGACATTAAGTGAATTTGACACCATGAAAATTATTCTGATTCAAAATCCCTGGATTGAATATAACAAAGTTTTTTTTTTTTTTTAAACACAACTGTACTCATAAGTTGTTTTAAAAAAAATCCTCTGGGCCCCAGAATGGAGAGGATACTGTAAGACAGGGTGATAAAGTGCAACTGAACTACAGCTGTCTTGGGAGTATTTTCTGATCTCAGAACCAAAAGGCTTGCAGTTTAACTACTTTTCCAAGAACTGGAGACAATACCTTGAGTCTACAAAAATGTGAGGTTAAAACTGAGACCTACACAAAACAAAGATGTTAGCCACAAGGATACCAGGAAAAATATGCCGAAGGGGTATTACGAGAACTCTTCTGTTTGTACTGGCTCTGGATGGGAAAAATATAGGTCATGAAAACTTGAAAACTTTGCCCTGACTTTATGTGGCTTTAGAATTTGAGTTAGAGTAAGCATATATTATGGGAAGGCCCAAACTAAGCCATTACTTTAAATTTCAGTAAGATATTGGCATCTCAATTCATCTGACAAGGCGGCTTTTCTCTGAAGAGCAGGTTTCACAGCATTCCTACAGATAACATCTTGCCAGTAAGGCTCATAATCCTAAATCATCAGACACACCAGGAAGCAGCCATGAGTGAGAATCAGTAGAAACAACCCACAGCAGAATTAATCTGCTCAAATAATTTAGGTTTTTACTATTCACATATAGAATACAAATGTATATATATGAATGTTTAAATGAAATGAAAGGTTTATTTATCTCCATCATTTAAGAACAAGATATGATCAAACAAATTTAAGTACATTTGATACAGAATTAAGTGCAATTTCTAGACTTTACAAATATAATCATTAATGATAAAAATTCAGTGTGAAGTTAAGTAGTCAAGTAGGTATGGGTAATGAGAGAATAAATGATACTGGATACAGATAAAGAAATAACTAATTTGCACCATTCGTTTTACAAAAAGCAGAAATAAGAAGTGTAAAAACAATAGTGGATGATAAATTGAAAGGTTCCCAAATTTGCCTATTGGATTTCAAAAAGAAGAAAAAATGGAAAATGGAGAATAGGCTATAATTTAAAAACATAATAATTGAGAATTATCCCAGGACTGAAAGGCACATCCCAAACAAAACATTACATTTTTTTTTTTACTAAAGAAGATTGTATTTTTTAAAAAGATGACTGCAACAATACGCATTCAAATTTTTTGCTATAATGTGACCATAGCACTCTTCCACTCAGAAAGGGAATCAAATTCTCTTCTTGAATCTGGAAATGTCTTAGGATTTGTTTGTAACAGACAGGATGTAAAGGAGATAATGCTGCATGATTTCTGCAGGTTTGTCAGAAAAAGCCATTGTTTCTTCCTCTCTTTAAATGCTGGTTCCTGGAAGTTCCCCCTCAGAAATCTCCCCCTTGGAACTCAGACACATGCTGAGATGCCTACCCTAAGCCACATGGAGAAGCCACAGGTAGGTGCTCTGCTTAGCGGATGAAGCTGAGTTCAGCCTTACAGTCATCACAGCCAATGTGCCAGACAAATACGTGAAGAGGCTCCCTGAAGATTCCAATCCCCTAAGTTCAAGTTTTCCCTGCTGAGGCCCTAGACATTTCTGAGCAGAGACAAACTACCCCTGCTGTGCCCTCTCTGATTTTGTGACCTATCTAGTTCCTGAAAACATAATGAAATGGTTGTTTTATGTTACTATATATAGGTCACTAACTGGAATATTTACCCTTACTGAAACACATGGCAATTTCTTTGAAGAATAACAAAAGAAATTGGGTGATCTTAAAAATGTATCTGATAATTTGCTATTCAAATAGTTATTTTTAAAACCATTTCAAGAATATGCAGAAAACAACAAAGAAGCACAAACCTGATAGAAAAAAATATATAAAACTGGTAAGACCCTTGAAAATATTCTTAAAATCCATATGGCCAATAAGCATTAAATACTCAGCTACCTTAGTCATTGGGGAATGTAAATGAAAACTGTATATAATACAACTCACTATACCACAAAAGCTAATGTGAAAAATCCAAATGTTACTGATATATATAAATAACTGGAACTCATACTGTTGGTTAAAGTATACCTTTGTACAACTCTTTCAGGAAATGTTTTTGAAGTACTTACCAATGTGGAATATGCCTAAATTGTAACCCAGCAAATTCAATGCTTAGGTATAATACCAATAAAATTATGTATGTACATTAACCAAACAAAAACAAAACATGTACTAGAATATTCACAACTTTTATTGTGAACCTAAATGTCATCCAAAGCAAAATGGATAAATATACTTTAATATAGTCAGTGTAACCATAGAGTAGTGAGAATGAACAAACTAGCATGAATAGATGTGAGTAAATATTACGAACACAATGTTTAGCAAAAGAAGAACAAACACAAATCAGTACATATTGTGTAATTTTCATTAATGCAAATCGAAAAGCAGGCAAAAAGTAATATACATTATTATAAGACTAGATTATATGTACCATTTAGAGGAAAGGGGTTAATAATTCTAAGGGAGTCCAAGAGCAGAGGTTCTGAGTCTGAGGGTGTTGGTAATACCCTGTTTCTTTGTGGATGAGGGTTGATTATTTTGCAGCTCCAAAATGATACTTCAAAATGAAAATGATACTTCAAAATGAAAGGCACAAAATTCACCTCAGAAGCAAAAGTTTATCCTTGACCTTCACCTGCCCTCCTATCTCTGGCCCCTCATTGTTCCCTAAGGCTAGCCATAGAAACTAGCATCCCACTTCCCCAAGGCAGATGTAGAAAGTCAAATAAAAATGTGATATATATATAACATGGAATACTATGCAGCCATTGAAAGAAATGAGACCATGTCCTTTGCGGGGACCTGGGTGGAGCTGGAAGCCATTATCCTCCCCAAACTAACACAGGAGCAGAAAACCAAACACCACGTGTTCTCACTTATAAGTGGGAGCTGAACAATGAGGACATATGCTCATGGGGAGGGGAGCAACACACCCCGGGGCCTGGGTGAGGGAAGAACATCAGAAGGAATCACTAACGGATGCTGGCACCCAGGTGATGGGATGCCCTATACAGCATACCACCATGGCACACGTTTACCTATGGGACAAACCTGCACACACTGCACATGCACCCTTGAACTTAAAATTTGAAGTCAAAAAAAAGAAGCCCAGCTTTCTCAACACTCAGGTGGAAGTGCACTGAGGTGCATGTTCTACACTGACTCACAGAGCTCCCCCATGGAATTAAGCTCCAGTTACCCTCAAAGGTAACTTGCTTGATCATGTACCCTGGATTTGTTCCCTTCCCTCCGTCACCCCCCTCTTACCTTCCCCCTCCCATACCAGTGTTTCCTGGAATCACCTCCTAAACAAACTAACTGCACTCAAATCTTCATGTCAGGATCTTCTGGGGGAAACTAAAACTAAAACAGCATCATCGCACGCATATAAACCCCTCCCCACCACTCCTCTCCTAGTTCCTCAAACAAAAAACTGGGAACTACCTTTGATGTGTTAGCTCACGCTGCTCTAACAAAAATACTGTAGATGAGGTGGTTTAAACAACAGAATTTTACTTCTCCCAGTTCTAGGGGCTGGAAGTCCAAGATTAAAATGTTGACCAATCTAGTTCCTGGTCAGGGCCCCCTTTCTGGTTTGCAGACAGCTGCTTCTCATTGTATCTTCACACAGTGGAAACAGAAAGCTCTGGTATCTTTCTCTTCTCCTAAGGACACTAATCCCATCCTGGGAGCTCCACCCTCATGAGCCTATCTAAGCCTAATCACTTCCCAAAGGCCCGGCCTTCTACTACCATCCCAATGGGGGTTAGGGTTCCATATGTATTTGGGGGGAACACAAACATGAAGTCAATAACGCTTGCTGTTTCCCTTTCCATCCATTTCCATATCCGAGCCTTGTCTCTTAGTTTGACTGTAAAATGCACCCCATGTTCTTCTACTTTTCTTCTCTAGTCCTATTTTTCAGTGACTTTTGTTTGAACTACAGCAACTGCCTCTCATCTGGCCTCCCTGCCTCTGTTCTTGCCTCCCTACTCGGATTATATTCTCCGCAACACATCCAGAGTGATCTCATAAAAACTTAAGATCAGATCAAGTCACCTCGTTTCTTTAAATATTACAATGGTTTCCCATGATACATTGGGTGTGAGCTAAACCCATGCTCAAATGTCCCCTGACCCAGGCCCCCATGTATTTTGTTCACTGCCCCGCAATATGTCCATGTGTTCTCATCATCCAGCTCCCACTTATAAGTGAGAACATGTGGTGTTTGGTTTTCTGTCCCCAAGTTAGTTTGCTGAGGATAATGGCTTCCAGCTCCATCCATGTCCCTGCAAATGACATGATCTCATTTTGTTTTATGGCTGCATAGTCTTCCATGATGTTTATGTACCACATTTTCTTTTTCCAGTCTATCACTGATCTAAATGCATAGCTTCACAATCTAGCCCTGCCTCCCTCTGCAACTCAATTCACGCCACTCTCATCTTGCTCACCCCACTCCAGGCCTCCTTGGAGCTCTCCTTCAGGGATGCCAAGCCCATGCCTGACTTAGGACCTGCGGTTGGTTTCCCTCTGCTCAAGATGCTCTGCCCACAAGTATTTTCAGGGCAGATCCTTTGCCATTCATGTCTCTGCTCAAATGTTCCCTTCTCACAGAGATGTACCCAGATATACAGTCTCAGAAGTCACACCCATCCCTCTCTTTTACACACTCTGCTTCTTAACCTTCATCACCACCTTAAATCCTTATTTCTTTACTTACTCTTGTCTGTCTTCCTATGCCAGAACATTAGCTTTTGTCTGCCATAGGCACCACTGTAACCTCAGCCTCTGGAACTGTGCCAGACACACAGCAGCTGCTCAAAAATACTTTTTGAGTGACTGTATGCTACATGTGAAGCACCATGCTAGGTGCTTTACAGCTACAAGGAAAGCATTGCTATCCACATTTTCCACTCTGACCTTCTATTTTTCCATCTATAAAGTGGCTTGCCAAAGATCACTCAGCTAATTAGTGGGGATAACTGCCTACTCAGGGATGCTGAGAGTTAAGAATGAGGGCTTGTGACTAATTGTTTCAGTTAAAACAGCCAAAGTCATGAACAGCTGCCACATCCCGAAAACTCAAATAATTAGGTCACACATTTGACCTAAATTCCCTACCTTTCTATATCCATTTTCAAAGATACCAAACTTGAGGACACCTGTACCTCTGTATATTAAAAGGCATCTAGAACAGAATTGTGAAGGGAAGCATTCTAATTTAAATCCTAAAAATGCAAATAGATTGTCTCTTTGCTAAAGAGACAAACTTAATCAGAGAATTTGAAAATTAGGTTTCACTGACATAAAAGTTACCAAATGACAGCAGCGTCTTCGGGGTCTTATGATAGTGTTTTTAACAGAATTCACATTTCAGAACCTCTCTTAGTGAGTGAGTCTATTTTTAGCATCCTTTTGATAGGTTGGGCTTGCTGGATGATCAAGGCCCAGTAGGAAGTGTGTGTGTGTGTGTGTGTGTGTGTGTGTGTGTGTGTGTCTGTGTCTGTGTGTGTATGTGTGTGTGTGTGTGTGTAATATATATATTATATATATAATTCTTTATTACATTTAGCTTTATTATGATAAAGTGCATGTTTTTCAAACCCTCAAAGGACTTTCAGAATTTAGAATACCAGACACAGTTCACATAAAGACATTGTATGGTTTCCTACTTAATCAGAGAATTACTTGAACTCAAAAATTGTTTGGCTATCTAATCACAGTTTGGTTACAAAAAATTCAATTCTGATGACAAACATACTTCTTGGCCAGCCCAGTGTTCTATGAGAGTGTTTGGAGATGAGAAAGATTATCTCAAAAGAAGCAACCTTAAAACTGAGGGGTAGAATAGCAGGGGGTAGGGGGACTGGGGAGGGATAGCATTAGGAGAAACAACCAATGTAGATGATGAAGTGATGGATGAAGCAAACCATCACCATGGCGCATGTATACCTATGTAACAATCCAGCATGATCTGTACATATACCCCAGAACTTAAAGTATAATAAGTAATTTTTATTAAAAACTGAGGGGGAGAAAAACCCTTTATTTTTTAATAAAATCATTGCACTGACTTGTATGTCTGTTACTCAGTAGGTATTCTTTCAATAGAAGTTAGAGGAGAAAAATGAGAAAAAACTATGTCTCTATAACTATGAGGAATATTTGAGTTAAAAGCTGGAAACCAATTCAGATATCTGAACACTACAAGCATTCCCAAGATAACTGCACCTTTTGTTCATTGTAATCTAGATGCCAGCCCTTGAATGGAGGGAAAGGAATCACTCGATAATACTCCCACCTCCCATTCTTTGGGTGGACATTCCTGGGAGGCTTTCTATTTGCTTCTCAGGAGTCCTGGTAAATTTGAACCTTCACTGCCCAAGCAACAATGTCAATCACACAGCCTGTGTCTACTTTTCCTCCTTTCCTGTTGCACTCTTCCTGTTCCCTCACTCCAACCTCCTAGGGGCACCTGTCTCCAAGTCTTTGTCTCAGGTTTTCAGGGTAATCTAATTAAGGCACTATTCACTGGAGTTTGTATATATGAATTAAGGTGATCATCTCTTCTATTTTATATAGTACTTTACTTCTTCCAATTTTCAAAGAAATTTTGCATACTTCTTCATTCAGATCTCTTAGAAATGTCCAGGATTGCTAATCAAGAAAAGATTAACTTTCTCATTTAGACAGTTGAGGAAGTTGAGATGCAGAGGTGAAGAGTCTTGTCCAAGATTTCAGGGGTTGTACCTGGTAAAGTGGGACATCATCACCAACCTGGGACTGACAGCAAGTCCTTAGCCCTATCCAATGCACTTTTATTTATCTCAATTGCCCCCTTCCTTGTCTGCCTAGCACCGTTCTTTCGCCTTCTTTCACTTGTCCTACAAGAGTTCCAAACTCATTGAGTCCAGGGAGACTGCCTTGAGCATTTTTTTTTCTTTCTTTCTTTCTTTTTTTTTTTTTTTTTGAGATCGAGTTTCACTCCTGTCGCCCAGGCTGGAGTGTAATGGCACGATTTTGGCTCACTGCAACCTCTGCCTCACTTGCCTTGAGCTCTTTTAGGGGGAAAGACCAAGTATTGCTGGTTGTATTAGGATTCTCCAGAGAAATATAAGATAGATGATAGATAGATAGATAGAGATACATAGATAGACTGATAGATAGATGATAGATAAAATGAGATTTGTGAGGGGATTTCAAAAGATTTGTGAAAAATTGAGTTAATAAAAATTTAAAATATGAACTTTATTTCTGAACATAAGCTCCATCAAGGTCAAGACACTTTTGAAAGCAATGATGCCTGCCGTTTAGTCCATCCCTAAAGAATCGAGGGTCCTAGCAATTGAATCGTATCAGGTCTTTTTTACATTATTAACTGATGAAAAAATGATGGGTGCCCTTAAATAATTTTTTAATATTTGGGGGTAAAAATGAAGTCAGAAGGAGTCAAATTAAGACTGTAAGATGGATGCTTAATGATTTTCCATTGAATCATCCCCAAATTGCCCTTGTTTCATGAAAGGGATAAGCAACATTGCCACGGTAGAGAAGGATTCTCTGGTAAAGCTCTCCTAGGCATTTTTCTGCTAACAATTTGGATAACTTTTTCAAAACACTGTCATAATAAGCAGATGTTATCATTCTTTAGCCCTCCAGAAGGTCAACAAGCAAAATGCCTTGAACATCCCAAAAAACTGTTGTCATGACCCTTGCTTTTGACCAGTCCACTTCTGCTTCAACTGGAACACTTCCACCTCTTGGTAGCCATTGCCTTGATTGTTTTGTCTTCAGGATTGGACTGGTAAAGTCATGCTTTCTTTCCTGCTACAATCTTCAAAAAAAATGCCTCAGGATCTTGATCCTACTTTTTAAAAATTTCCACTGAAAGCTCTGCTTTTATCTGCAGCTGATCTGGGTGCAGTGGTTTTGGCACTCATTGAGTAGAGTTGCTCAACTTCACTTTTCAGTCAGAATTATGTAAGTTGAAGCAATTGAAATGTCTATGTTTTGGGCTATTTTTTCTGCTGTTAATCATTAATCCTCTTCAATTAGGACACAAACAAATTTTTTTTCCGCAAAAATTGATGTAGACAGTCTGCTGCTACAGGCTTCATCTTTAACACTGGCTCATTCCTTCTTAAAACAAGTTATTCATTTGTAAACTGCTGATTTATTTGGAGCATTGTCCTTATATACTTTTTATAAAGCATCAATGATTTTAACATTCTTCCATTCCAACTACACCATATATTTCATGCTTTTTCTTCCTTCAATTTTAGCAGCATTCATATTGCTCTGATAGAGTCTCTTTTCAAACTGGTGTCTTATTCCTTCTTATTGCCTCAAACTAGATCCTGTTCATAAATGCTATAAGTTAGTACATGTTTATTTTCATGCAATTTTAAATCCATGCATTGCTTTTTTCATAATATGCATTTTCCATGAACTTTTTGCAGACCCTTTGTATTATAATGAATTGGTCTACATAATTATGGAAGCTGAGAAGCCCCAAGATCTGCAACCAGCAAGCTGGAGACCTAGGAGAATCAATGTGTAGTTCTAGTCCAAGTCTGAATGCCTCACTCTTTGAGGCATTCTCACACTGCTCTTACAACCTGCTTACCTGTCTGCCACCCCTTCAGTCTGTGAGCCCCTTCAGAAATCTCAGAAATCACCACTAAAGAGCTTATCCATGTAACCAAAAACCACACGTATCCCAAAACTATTGAAAAAAAAAGAAATCACATTAGTCATCTCCATTTCTCCTTTGCCTAAAACAGTATCACACACTATTAAGGTGGTACTTAAAGCATTTCCTGAATGAATGAATGAGAACTTTACATTCCTTAGAATACTATGACAATAGGCATTAAAAAAACTAGCTGGAGTCATCTTGAAGAAAACTCTGGAATGAGGTCACAGAAGAATCAAATCCACAAAGAAACAAACATGGAGCCCAAACTTTTACTAAGCAATTATTGGTTATCTTAATCCAACAACTGTAATTATGTATAATAAATATCAACTATGTCACAATTGATGATAAACAATGTATGCCTGATAGTTGTTGCCATATAATGATGGTTTTTCACCAAAACAGCAGATAATCATGAACAAGTTTTATAACCTTTGTGTACCTTGGGTTTCTCATTAATAATAGTAATCATAATAATAGCTTCATATATCAAGCACTGACTTTGTGCCAGAGCTGCCACACTGCAAGGTCATCTATGAGACTGGTGCCCTATAGAGTTGCAGTTCACAATCAACATGGTCTTACCTGGCGGTCCTACGTTGTACTAAGCACTTCATGTGTAGTATCTCATTTAATCACCCTCAACAACTCTGAAAAATATATAATTACAGGTTCATATTACAAATAAGGAAGCAAGTCTAAAGAGATCAAGTAATTTATTCAACATCACACAGCAATAGGCTATGAAATCAGGATTTGCATCTGTGGAATCTAGCTCTGTGGCTTCCAGTATTAACTTCAGACAATACTTTATAGTATTACTGCAAAGTTATAATAAACTCCTGGAAAAGAAACACTTTTATGAAGAGTAAAGTCAAGATATCTTTTAAAATTATTTTTTAACATGACCTTTCTTTGATGGCCAACCTGTGATGGTCAAAATCTGAGAGGTTTTATAAATAACCTGGGAAAGTTCTAAGGCATCTTTACAAATGCATGTTTTATAACCTGAACATGAACTGAACATAGGGAGAAAGAGAATCAATCCCAGCCACTATTGATGCTCCTTATCAATAATGATAAATATAGAATGATTCAAAGCAAAGAGGAGACAGAGCTAGAATCTGTTGAATGGGGAGTCACAGAATTTCCTTCCCTGAAAAAAGTTCTGGAGAATGTACTGCAAAAATCCTCAAGGGTTCAATTCAGCAGCAGCCCAACTACAGTTGAGTGATGAATTTCCAGAATTTCGAGCTGTAAACAATCAATTCCCCCCACTCCAAGTTTAACTTGAGCTGTCCACGAGATCCTTTTTCCTAGAAGACTGTTTTTCAGCCATCAGTGTGAACTGTGAGTATGTAATGTATGTTTTATCATTCTACATAGATTTATTTTGTAAAATGGTAGGAGGAAGGGGGTAATATAAATTTTAAATATTCTTCTAGGTCCTACAGAATCTGTCCAAAGATGCATGTGGAAAGTTGGTTTCATTAGCTTAAAGAGAAAAAAATTAAAAAATACAGAGATACTTAAAAAGCCAAAGATTTCAGAAAATGAAGGATTTCGTGAGTTTTTCAGATAACTGATACCCTGTTAAGTACCAAAATGCCTTTTTATTTTAATCTGTTTGGTCAACTCTTTCAAATATGTCTTCTAATTTCCTGTCTTTGAAATCAAAATATATAAGATATATTTAGATAGTGCCTGTAGGACTTGGGACCTTCATTATGAATCTCAGTTATCATATCTGAAAACATTTCATCAATCTTATTATGATTCTCCTTGAACCATTTCTCCCTTGGTAATGGAAGGGTCTTGAATGGGTACATTTACTACATGGTTCTGTCTGCCTTGAAGATGTTTTCTTACCCTTTCTTCTGTCCAGCAGCTATCTCTTAGGACTGCCCTTCATGTTCCCTGCTAAGGCCAGTTTTTCACCATACTTGAGAGCAAGGGTGGGCAATTACAGTATGTGGGCCAAATCCAGCTTATTGCTTGTTTTGTAAATAAAGTTTTATTGAAACACAAGCATGTGTGTTTCCATATTGCCAATGGCTGCTTGCACTCTACAACAGGCCAAGTTGAGTAGTTGCAAACAAGGCCACAAAGCCCTGCAAAGCCTAGAATGTTTACTATCTGCTCTTCACAGGAAAAGTCTGCCAGCCCCTATTTTTGATTCATGGATAAGTCAGAGCCATTTAGAAAAATCTCTTCCTCTCCTTCTGGAAAAAAATAAGGCTCTTGACAACAACTGTGTTCTTAGCAACTGAAAGGCCCTTTTTCACTTTCATCCACCTCTGTTTCCAAAGGCATTCTGGGAGGTTGAGGAGGCTACAAGACTAACCTTCAAAGAAGGGAGCATTTCCCAGACTTTTAAAAGTTATAAAATTCCATTGTATTTGATGCTAGATTCCAATGCCTCAAAAACATTATTTATGTGTGTAAGGCCAGTTGCCTTGCTGGGAACTCGGACGCGCCGGGGGGGGGGGGGGGGGGGGGGGGGGGGGGGGGGGGGGGGGGGGGGGGGGGGGGGGGGGGGGGGGGGGGGGGGGGGGGGGGGGGGGGGGGGGGGGGGGGGGCGCGCGGCCG
>CAUYQU010031306.1:0-76595 GCA_963574635.1 Cheracebus regulus
TGCAATCTACCCATCTGAGAAATGGTTAATATCCAGAATCTACAAAAAATTAAAACAGATTTACAAGAAATAAAACAAACCCATTCAAAAGTGGGCAAAGGACATGAACAGACACTTTTCAAAAGAAGACATATACGAGGCCAACAAACATATGAAAAAATGCTCATCATCACTGGTCATTAGAGAAATGCAAATCAAAACCACATTGAGATACCATCTCACTCCAGCTAGAATGGCAATCATTAAGAAACCTGGAGACAACAGATGCTGGAGAGGATGTGGAGAAATAGGAACACTTTTACACTGTTTGTGGGAGCGTAAACTAGTTCAACTATTGTGGAAGACAGTGTGGTGATTCCTCAAGGACCCAGAAATAGAAATTCCATTTGACCCAGGAGTCCCAATACTTGATATATATCCAAAGGATTATAAATCATTCTATTATAAAGACACATGCACAGGTATGTTCTTTGTGGCACTGTTCACAATAGCAAAGACCTGGAACCAACCCAAATGCCCATTGATGATAGACTGTACAAGGAAAATGTGGCACATATACACCATGGAATACTATGCAGCCATAAAAAATGATGATTTCATGTCCTTTGTAGGGACATGGATGAATCTGGAAACCATTATTCTCAGCAAACTGACACAAGAACAGAAAATCAAACACTGCATGTTCTCAATCATAGGTGGGTATTGAACAATGAGAATACATGGACACAGGGAGGGGAGCATCGCATCCTGGAGTCTGTTGGAGGGGACTAGGGGAGGGATAGGGAGGTTTTGGAGGCATAACATAGGTGATGGGGGGATGGAGGCACCAAACCACCTTGCCATGTATGTACCTATGCAACAATCCTGCATGATCTGCACATGTACTCCAGAACCTAAAGTACAATTTAAAAAGTATATGTATATCTATCTATCTCTATATATAAATTTATCCCAGAGAAAATAGATCGTTCCCATGAAATTTACTATTCTTTGTTACTTAACAATAAAATATAAAAATAAATTGAGAAAAAACATATATTTTTTCCTCTGAATGTACTATAAGAACCTTTTAAGTCTGTATTTATATATATGTATGTACACACACACACACACACACACAGATATAATTTTTATTTGTTTTCCTTTTTATTGTTCCACGTTGTGACTTGAAGGGTCAGGAATTTGATCTAGTAGACAGGATGAAAAATTATTGGTAACCAATACTGTGCATCTGATTGACACTAAAATGTTCCATATCTTTCTTAAGCCAGACAGCTAGGAGGTGGACACAGCTCCTGTTCAAAGTTGAATGTTGTGCTATATGTAGACCAGGGGCATCTTCCACTCATGCAACATGGTTTCCTAGATTAGGCAAGATTTATTCTTGGATGATCTATGGCAATATTTACGTGAGCCCCCTGCCAGAGACAGTGCATGGATTTATTCAGTACTCAGTGGAAATTGCTTGTACTTCTTCCCTCTGTTCATTCCTCCTTCCAACTTCACTTTTCAGGATGTAACAGAATTCCGCCTACCCAATTCCATAATTACTCAGTTTAACAATGAATATATATTGAGCATTTGAGAACTTTGGGTCAGGCACAGAGTTCCCTTTACATGGATTTTGCATTTAATTTCTAAAGTACCTTTAAAAGACAAGGCCTCATTACTATCCTCCGTATGGATGGTGAGCAGCTCACCTATGTTTACACATCTAGCAATTGGCCCACAAGCTTTGGATCCAGAACCTGTGCAACTAAATTTTTATCATATTATTTTGATGATAATCATGGGATATGATGATTCTGAAATAAATGTACAAAAGACAAAAAGAAGTTTGGGAGTGAGCAGGTCTGGCGACCTAAGGAAGCAGCCTCCATGCAGCAGGACATCATTCCCCGCTCCTGGTCAGGCAAGGCCTGGGCTTTGGAAGGGTGAGTGTGCAGTGCAGTGGGGTTTTCTCTCCTGGTACCTTCCTGTTGACTCTGCCAGACCCACTGTTCTCTCCTAAGCCTATGTAAAATTTAATTAGTGGGAGATCCTTCTGGGGTTGGTCTAACTAGCAGTCAATAGTACTAGGTACAACACTACTGAAACTGTGTCTCTTTTTCTATTATTATTATTATTTTATTGTTGTTTTAAAAGAGTTGGGAGAAGGTGAAAGAGATAGTATCAGCCAACCCAACATCTTAGGCTAGATGTTGTATTTTATGCACATAGTTAAACTTCTGAGGAACTATTCAGTATTTTTGTTTCTTCCCCTCATCTTGGTTGGTCAGCATGAATGGCATCCTCTTTAGTTAGTATTTCATAACCTTTCTTTGGTATTTTCATTCCCTCTCATTCCAGGTTTAGAAAAGTAATTACTATGAGAACACATGTGGAGACGCACAAGGAGGGAAGATGAGTTGGCACGGTTCTGCGGTGCTACCCTCGGATCGTGCGTTCTCATTAGAGGAAGCAGGAGCCACTGGCCATCCCTCTTCTCAGCATCCCGCACAGTTTGTTAGTTTGTTGCTGTTAATAGTTGCACTTCTGCTAACAGATGACACACTTCAGTAACTTGATTTTAACTTTGATGAAGAAGTAGTATTTAAATGCAAATAAGCCATATTTTCAGCCATTACTGATAAAGTAATGAAATTTTGGCATTAGCAAATAACTTCATCAGGATATCGTAGCCTCAGGAAATCTGCAATCCCAGCTGGGTTTTAAGGGTGAGCTGCTGTGCAAAGAATTTAATTAAATGCTGAGTGGAAACGGTGGGAAATACAACGTGACTGACCTGTGCACTACTGGATAGCACTGGTCTGTGTACCTTTGTTAAAGGCAACTTTGATGGTTAGTATAGAGGGCCCCTACGGGTAATGGAAAGAGAAAAGAAGTTGGCTGACTTCACGCCCAGCTAGTGTGTGGTAATTGTCAAGTCACTCAGCCTCTGAGACAAAAATGTTATCCTTTGTTTAAAAAACAAACCATAAAATGGGACAGTGGGGGGAATAACAGTCATATAAACCATCTCATAAGACTGTAAGGAAGACAATGAAATAATTGATACTAAAGCACTTTGTAACTAAATTATTATTCAAATATGATGTTATATTCAATTTTTGTTTTCCTTAAATTTAAACAAATGAAAGTCTTTTATTTGTTAAGTCAAGGTTATACATGTAATGACTTCTATTCAACCTAGAAGCATCTTTTCTATGGTCACCAAAACTGTGTACACAGAACAGAGGAAGCAGTTATGTCATATCCTCTAACTCAGCCTCCCCGCCACCACAAACATTTCTTCTCCACTTCACCCCCTCCTTCCCCTGCCTCTGACAAGACACTGCACCTGGGCTAAAATGCCAGAATTCTACCCCACAGAGCCTGTGAATTACAAAAACCTCACCCCCTCCATTCATAATATACGTCCTGGTACACGCATTTCAGTACTGGAATGAGATTAAAATATGTTGAGCAACTAAAAATTGATCTTACACTATACGGCGTGAGGAACAGCAGATGTTATTTTTTAAAGGGTAACTGGTTTTTATAGAGGCTGATATTGGTACCACAGTGAAGATGCTGACCTGCGCACAGTGTTTTGCCCCTAAATGTTCACGCAACATAGAATTTATCTTATCTACTGTTGTATACACTTAAAAGTTTTCAACTTCTGAGGAAATTATTAAAGTCTGCCACTTATTTTATAATGGAAAACAAGGGAAAAGGGAGAAGTGAAAAACTGTGAAGCATATATTGTATGCTGAGAATTCTACCAGACCCTTTAATGCACATTATCATTTTTTATTTCTAAAAGCATCCAGTGGGTTGTCCTTAACATATCTACCTTACAGATGAGAAAATAAAATCACTAATTAAGACACATGGAAAGATATTATTTTTAAAAATCAGCTTATGTTTCATTTTTATCCCTGGCCATGAATATATTCACATGATTTGTCAATCACTTAGTACTTGCCGGTTATAAATAATCTGGCATGATTATGTCTCTACTTTATATAGTTGTATCAGTTTGTTACAATTCTTCATTTACTTCAGGTCAAAGTTACATTTGACTATCTGGGGCAGGGGGCTGTGTGAAAGAAAAGTAGAAACTCCTCAGCTGGAGCCTTAATTGCTTCTGACTAACAACAAAAATAAAAATTCCCATGACTATAGTATTTGGTCATAAGTGGCAGCACTGTCACAGAGTACATATTGACTTGGTTTACAGGGGAAATAATACACAGGTAAATCATCATCATCATCATCATCATCATCATCATCATCATCAATACAACTATCATCATATCACCATAATCTGATACCTTCCTCAACGTTTGATGAGTACCAGAGCTGAAAGATATTCAAGGGCACAAAATGTAAGTAAACAAAGTAAATGTGCAAAGCCAGCCACTATTAGGGGCTTCTATATATAAAGCAAATATATAGTTTAATCAACCTTGTCTTGACGAGACATTTCCCATTAAGATAACAAACTGTTTCAAATGTGATTTTATCCAGATATGTTTGTTTCTTTCCTCATCTAATTGCATTTTAATATATAGCAGAGTCATTAAAAATTTCATGTATTACCTAGGGTGAGCAGGAGGTAGGAAGGAGACATGAGATAGGTAGGGACTGTCACAGCTCCTATACTCCAGTGTGATTATATGTATTTATAGGGAAGAGGAGTGAAGTTGGCTTTAAATAAACTCCCTCATTCCACTTCTGAGATTTATAGGCTTTAAACAAAGTCTAACTACACAAATAAAGAATCAGGTACTACAGCCTTTTTCAACTATGCTATTTGAAAGTAAAAAATACAGAAACGCTCCCTCAAAATCTGTCTTTGTGTACTTGCCCTATTTCAGCAGTATTTCCTTCAACCTTAGCAGGTTGACAAAGAAAGGATATTCAGCCTACCAAAAACGTATTTATAAAAAAGAAATGCAATTATTGTTAAAATGTCAGAGTGTATATAATAATTTATAAAATTTATTCTCTTACAAAATTCATCTACATTCCCTAGGAGCTTTGAAAATGGACAAAAAATAGAATAAATAAAAAACAAATAGTAGATGTTATACTTTAATCATATAAACAATCATATTAAAGGTAAGCAGTGCAAACACTCCTATTAAATGGCAATGATGGTCAGATTAGATGAGAAAGCAAGATCCAAATATATGCTGCCTACAAGAAACACACTTTAAATAATAAAAAAGGCTCGAACAGCCTAAGTGTAAACACATGGAAAAAAATAAATATTATGCTAACACTAGTCCAAAAAAAGCTGGATTGGCTATATTACACAAAGTAGATTCCAGTGCAAAAAAAAAAAATACTACAAAAGGTAAAGAAAGTTATTTCATAATGATAAAGATGTTATTTCATCAGAGGGCATAATCCTAAACAAACAATAATGGAACTTCAAAATACATGAGGTGAAACCTAGTAAAACTGAAATAGATAAATCCACAATTATGGTAGGAGATTCTAGTACCCTGTCTTAGTAACTGATTGCACAAGAAGACAGAAAATAGGGATTCAGAAGTATTAATTATCACTATCAACCTATATGATTCATTGATATTTATGGAATGCTTCACCTAACAGAAGCATCCAAGTTCACTTGGAACTTTTACCAAAATAGACCATTAAACAAGTTTTAACAAAGTTAACATGATTTAAATCATGTAACGTATATCCCTGTGATATACAATAGATTAAAATAAAAAATCAACAATAGCAACTTCTCTGAAAAACCCAGAAATGTTAGGAAACTAATAACACATACTTCATAATCAATGACTCAAAGAAGAAACTAAAAGGGAAATTAGCAAGTACTTCAAACTCAATGAAAATGAAAATACAATTTATCAAAATCTATGGGATGGAACATCAGGCTTCTGCCCCAGGAAGTCGAAAGCTATAAGCAGCCTCATTTCCACCCTTAAAACGAACTTCAAGTTCATGATATTTTACAAATTCAATGGAGAGCTGAGCTTGCAGAACAACCACCTGGCCTAAAATCTAAAGAGATACGAATCTTGCAGGGAGAGGTGTGAGCAGGAGTTCATCTTAGATAGATGAAACCAGAGGTCAGTAAGAAAAGTTTGGCTGGAATCATTTTTTTAAAAATGGTGAAACTGAGAATGGTGGAACAGTGAGAAATCCTTTATCAACTCAGAAGTTGGGGGAGTGTTCCCTCTTGCAGGCTCTTGCTCCATTGGCCATTGGCAGAAACTCACGTGTACTCCACTGAGAACTCCAGTTGGCCCTCACAGAAAATGTCAGAAAGGGCTCTCATGGTTAAATGACTCAGCCTATAACCTTTTCCCATATCTCCACTACATCTTGAATTTTGGGTAGGTGTAGTTCTATTCATCTTGGTAACTAACTGCATAATTCAATAAAACCATCAGTGTGCATTTTTCATACATCCAATAAATTATTTGATAAAACATATAAACTCAAAATATCACTTGAGCAGGCAAAGAAGTCATCTTCATTTGGTGAGTGGAAACAACCAGGCAAAAGTGATATGTAAACGGGGCTTATGAGGAGAGCGTTGGAATGGAGTCAGAGCACCCTGAGGCTGACTGCGCTCCTCTCATTGTATTCCATTTCCCACAAATAGTGAGTTTACTTTCTTCAGGTAGTGATTAAACGCATGTATTTTTCTTTCTTATTAAAAGTCAGTTGATATCATGCAAGGAAACACAAGGGTGAAATTCTGAGAAGTGACTATTTTAGTCAATACTAAATTATCCATCTGTATGTGATTGATTGCTCACTCAACCAAAATCTCCTAGCCCAGCCCCTAAAAAAAGAGTTGGTAATATTTACATTTTTCCTAAGGATATTTGTAGTTAAACTAGTGATAATTTATGAATTGCTGTGAAAGCCCTGTATAAAAAGAGACATGCATTTATTATTACATATAATATGATAGTATCAAAATATGATGCAAAAGTAATGTCCTCTAAACATTACAATAATGTTTAAGTTGCTAACGACAAAGAAATATTTTCTAGGGGTAAGTGCACATCAAGGAAAATGTGGGGGATTAGAATTCTGCTAAAGTTTGTCCCACTGAATTCTTTGGAAAAATATGACAACCTAAAAACATCTAGTTGGCAAAAATTAATGTGAAAGAAAATAGGTAAATCTCCACCATGTCCTACAGAATTTCTGGAATGCCTCCCTTAACACTGACTTTAATAACTAAGGTAGGAGAGCCAGTTATAGGACCGACTGTTGTATTTTACCATTTTCATCATTGGCCATAGTCCTTTTGAATCAGTTTTGAAACACAAATTAAACTTCCAGTCAGAAATTAAATGTTATTTAAGAAAAAAATTACTTTGAAATATAGCTTCACATGACTTGGCAAAGATAGTACAGAGAAGTGATGTGTACACTTTCCCTAGCTTCTACCAATGATTACATCTTATGAAATTACAGTACAATATCAAAACCAGGAAATGATGTGTCTATCTAGTTGTATGACATGTGTAGAGTCCAAAACTCCCACCACAATCAAGAAAGAGAACTACTTCACTACCGCAACAATCCTCTTCATCGCTAACATTTATAGTTATACATAGCAACCATTAATTTGTTTTCTATCTCTATAACTTCCTCAAGTGCTCAGGTTCCTAGATGGTCTGTCTTCCCTACATTTTTTCATTCTTATGTTTGTTTTATATATAAAGTGCCTTTTAAAATATACTTATCAGGAAGAATAATATATAAGACATGTATTTCATCTTCCCAGAGCAGAAGTTGGTAATATGATGGTGAATACAGTGTCCCTTTATTCTTGAGTGATTCCAGTTGCCTCTGGTAAACAGGAAGTTTCCTACTCAACCTCATCTTTCTTGCCAAAAGTTGCATGACAGTTGAGCTATCACATACATCACCGGATTTTTTTGAACAGGAAAAAAGTGAAAGAACAAAATTTTTAGAAGGAAGAATGCAATTTTAAGGAAGTAACATGAAAATCCTAGAAAGGAGTGGGATGGCATTCCTCCTTAAGAATAATTTGTAACATTAAGGAACAACTAAGTACTTAAAGAAGTCATGGCGTATCAGTAGCTTCTTTAATTTTACTACTAAATAGCAATCAGTTCAATGAATATGCCACGTTCAGTAGCTGATGGGCATTTGAGTTGTTTCTCGTTTTTGTCCACTGTGTTAGTCCATTTTCATGCTGCCGATAAAGACCTACCCGAGTCTGGATAACTCACAAAGAAAAAAAGGTTTCATGGACTCACAGTTCCACGTGGCTAAGGAAGCCTCACAATCATGGCAGAAAGTGAAAAGCATATCTTACATGGCAGCAAACAGAATGACAATCAAGCAAAAGCGGTTTCCCCTTATAAAACGATCAGAACTTGTGAGACTGATTCTCTACCACAAGAACATACAGGGGAAACCATCCCCATGATTCAATGATCTCCCAATGGGTTCCTCCCACAACACATGGGAATAAATGACAGCTACAATTCATGATGAGATTTGGGTAGGGAGACAGCCAAACCATATCATCTATCATGAATAATGTTGCTATGAATATATATATATATTTTAATACGGGGTCTCCCTCTGTCGCCCAGGCTGGAGTGCAGTGGTGCTATCTCAGCTCACTGCAACCTCCACCTCCCGGGTTCAAGCAATTCTCCTGCCTCAGCTTCCTGAGTAGCTAGGATTACTGGCGTGTGCCACCACGCCCAGCTAATTTTTACATTTTTAGTAGAGACAGGGTTTCACCATGTTGGCCAAGCTGGTCTCAAACTCCTGATCTCAGGTGATTCACCCACCTTACCCTCCCAAAGTGCTGGGATTACAGGTGTGAGCCACTGCACTCAGCTGCTATGAACATTTAAGTCTTAGAGTGGGCATATATTTTTCGTAGTGGAATTGTTGGGTTATACAGTAAGTATATGCTCTTACTTTTTAAGAAACTCCCAAACTATTCTCCAAGGTGGTGGTACCATTTACATTCTTACCAACCAAGTATGACAATTAAGACAATTCTAGTTTCTTCCAATCCATAAACATAGTGTGTCTCTCAATTTATTTGGGTCTTCTTTATTTTCTAATAGCTATATTTTATAGTGTTCCATGAACAAGTCCTGCACACCTTTTGTAAGATCTACATATTAGTATTTTATTTTTTAATGCTATTGTGAATGAAATTGTTTTCTTAATTTGATAATCAGATGGTTACTAATACATAAAAGTAGAATTGATTTTTGTATATTCATCTTGTATCTTGTTACCCTGCTAAAATTACTTATTAATTGGTGTTTTTTAGATTCCTAGATTTCTTAGAAGATCTCTATATAGGACCATGTTATCCATACATAATAACGTATGAAGAGACAGTCCACTTTAAGCAGCTTGTACTCCTATGTGTTTTTTTTTTTTTGGTGTGCTAAGACTACAAAGCCCTAAAAGCTCTTTTATGGACCATTTTTTTTTGTGGCTGTTTATGCAGCTAGCAACCTTGAGAGGTGAAGTTACCATTTTCTTCCACACAAAGACCTTTGTCACTTACTACTTACAATAACTGCAGTAGATTCCCCAAGATCATTATTTCTCAGCTGCAATACAAGTCTGCTATGAGTGTAATATTCATGTGTGCCCTATTGCATTGCCCCTGTGGGCTTCAGGGGCAAAGGAAACAGATACAAATATGCTGAAACTCATGTTGTTTGTGGTGCCATGAATAATATAGTACACAGGTGCTGTCAATCTTTAATTTTAGCCATCCTAGAGCACATATTATTTCTCTATGATATTAACTTATATTTCCCCAATGGTTAATGATTTTAACACCAAATGTTGACCAGGATAAGAAGCAACTGGAATTGACATGCATTGCCAATAGGAGTATAACATATTCAAGGGCTTTTGAAAATAGTTTGAGTTTCTTAAGAGATTCACATACTGAAATTCCACTCCCAAAAGAAATGTAAAAGAATGTTTGTAGAAATGTATTCATAATAGATCCATACTGGAAGCAAGCCATAAGTGTCCATTTTAAAAAGACTGGATAAACAAACAGCACAATTGAATCTACTCAGCAACAGAAGGGAATGTGCTACAAACACATGCAACAACATGGATGAAACTCAGAAGCCTTATGCTCCCTAAAGGAGCTGGGTACAAAAGCTTCTGCATGATTCTAGTACTGTGTGACTCCATTTATTTGAATCTCAAAAGCACAAGCCAACCTAAATAATATGAAAGAAATTAGAACAGTGATGAGTGGAAGGTGCCTAGATAATGGATAAAAAGTATTAATAAATGGCAAAGGGGTGATGAAATGATCTGTAACTCAATCTGGGCTCTGGTAATACAGGCATATACATCTGTAAATATTAACGAGACCACACACTTTATATCTATGCATTTGATTGTATTTTAAGTTATGCCTCAATTACAAAAATTAAAAAAATAATTTTTAAAGTGATCTGAAAGAATCAAACCAGCCAAATATTTCTTGTTCTCATGTCTAATCTTCATTAATATCCTTAAGAATATTTTGTTTGTTTGGATGCCACTTCCCGTCATACTACTAACAATCTATTTTAGATGAACTTTAATTAAACAAAATTACATATGCTGCTGGAGCATACTATTTGCAGAAGTAAATAAGATTAATTTCTTTAAAATCTATTTATCTCTTCAACCAAAATGCATTTTGCTATAGATAGGTTGACACTATTTTGTTTGGCCTATAGTCAGCTGAATCATTCAACATTTGTAATATATTCACATTGTCACATGCTATAAACCTGGAAAAAAAAGCATAAAAACAGAATGCCATCGGACTTACTAGTTCTAAGAACTATTAAGAGGCACAGATAAAAAATTTAGTCAGCAATATCCTCAGGCAAAACATTTTCCCTTGTATTCTACTCTTCAGGCTCTTTGTTGTACATGTACATTGGCACACCTAACATCTAGGCACACTGGGAAGCTCAGTGTAGCTTCTGATCTACCAACTAAGGAGAGGAATATGCAAGAATTTTGATTTTATGAAAAATGGGGGCCAGGCGTGGTGGCTCATGCCTGTAATCCCAGCACTTGGAGAGGCCAATGGGGGCGGATCCCCTGAGGCCAGGAGTTGGAGACCAGCCTGGTCAACATGGTGAAATCCCATCTCTACTAAAAGATGCAAAAATGAGCTGGGCATGGTGGTGAGTGCTTGTAATCCCAGCTATTTGAGACAAGGGTGATCCCAGCGACTTGCGGAAAGGGAAAAAGGAAGAAAAGGGAAGGGGAAGGGGAAAGGGAAGAGAACGAAGGGAAAGGGAAGGGAATGGGAAAAGAAAAGAAAAATGTGGGGGAATTTAACTCTTAATAGTTATTTTAAATATTTGCTACATTTACATTATTCTGTCAGAGATTGATAATCTTTATATTTTTTAATTATTGCATACACTTTTACCAATTTCTTTCCTCTAGATTCCTCATACAAAACAATAAAATCTCACATGCTGTTCTGTTCTGGGATACTGCATTGTACAGTAGTGGAAATTTCAAACAGTTAAAGATCACATGCAATAACAAACCATTTACGGGTCATTTCTCCAATGTAAGAATTTTGCTTTTATTTAGTAATATGATTTTAAACTGTGGTGCTAAGTTTTCACTAGGAGTTATACTTTCTAATGTGGGAAATAAATATCTTGATATTGAAAGGCCCTTACAAATATCCTGAGCTATTCATTTTTTATTAAAAATATTCAGTAAATATTTTCTCTGCCTCTTCATCACTGAACCTAGCCAGTGTGCCAAGAAACCATGGTCAAGTAGGACATTTGAACAGTGGAGGAATACAAGAAGTGGAGGGAAAAGATCCAGTATATCTCCATTTGCTCTGTTTGCAGTTTATCACATAGGTTTCTAAATTATCCTTTTCCATGAAATTCATTCCCACGCACCAACATTAATTTCCATTCAAACCCATGGGCCTGCTCCCTGGTTGTACTCTGAACATCAGAGTTCATGGTTTTCAAAATATAAAGAAAGCCCTTCTGAATCATTAATAAACTAAGGCTTCTGGCTGAGAATGAGAGTTAATGTAAGCACTTTCTGAAATCAGAAAAAGAGGACAAAATACATACATGCTTTGGCCTAGCCAGTTCAAATTGCTTCTGGCAATATTATCCATTTCATCTCTACTCCTGCACTTCTATTTCACATTAACAAAGGGGAATATGTAGTTATTAAAATGGAAAGTTGTCTCATATAAAATACTACTGAGCCAATCCAATGAATGTTTGCAATGAAAGGTATAATAATCATAAAAAGAAGAAAACTTGATAAGCAAAAGAATAATCAAGTACTAGCATGAGTTACTAAGTGTTTTATTTTTTAACCTTTTGTCTAAATAACTTTGGATCACATCGTTTTCTTAAGGAGACACTTAAGAAGAATGATAAATGAAGTTCAACTTTTTCTTTGTCTTTTCTTGTATCAAATGCCCCATCATATTTTAGAAATATTGGTTTTGTAGAAAAATTTAGCAGTGTGCAATTCTAGGAAATACTGATGTAAACTTAATGACAACAAAGTCGGGTTTAATAGTCAAATCCAAATTTGAAGTACTTCACATTTTATATAATGGCACCAATTTTCCCGCAGCTGAATATACACACACTATCTGACTTTATCTATATAAGTCAGTATACACATATATATATATATATATACTGACATATAGATGTATGTATATACTGACATATATATCAACAGTATATATGATTATGACTAGTCAGTATATACTGACTGTACAGCTATATAGTCAGTATATAGTCATATATAGTCAGTATATACTGACCTATATGTACATATATTACTGACATACATATGTGTGTGTGTATATACACACACACTGACCATATATGTATATACTGACATAGATGTGTGTATATATATACACACACCCACTGACCATATATATATATTCCACACCCACACACACTAACCATATATATGTATGTGTGGGGGTGTGTATATATATATATATATATATCTGATATATATATGTTATATATATATCTATCTATATACTGACTATATATATCTGATAGATATATATATGTTATACATATATCTATCTATATACTGACTATATATATCTATATACATATACACTGACTATATATCTATATTCAGCTTCAAGAAAATTGGTGCAATTATGTAAAATATAAAGTTCTTGAAATTTTGATTTGACTATTAAATACACACACTCTATACATACATATATAGTATATGTTTAATACATAGTACATACACACATATATACACATAAACACACATATACAAATGTGTGTATTTTGTGTGTATTTATGTATACTTATTGAACACATTAACGTCTATCAATTTGCAAACTTATATACACAGAATTAATCATACACCTGTAATTAACTTTTTCATTCTTTCATGTTTCTTTGCATAAAGAAGTAAGAGAGTTGTTTGGATATTGAGAGGAAGAGGATACATACATAATTAGAAATTTACAGAGGAAACATGAAAATATTTCAACTATTTCTCCATTTTTGACTGATAATGTTTTCCAGAATCATGACTTTTGATTTTTGTTGTGTAATAATTACTCGCTCTTTACAATATCCATTTACTTCCTTGAGGCATATGGAAGGAAGATTGAGAAGAACTGTGGGTGAAAGGCCAGCAGTGCTGTGGAGACCCTGGGCCCTGGGCCCTTCTTCTTTGGCTCCAGGTCATCCTGTGATCTCCCCACCTTCCTCCTGCTTCTCTAGGCCTTCCTCGCAACACTTCACAGACTTCTGTCCTCGTCTGGTTGTAACACCTTTTCTAAAACGTATTTTACAATCATTTCTCTACATTTCTTAAGTGTCTGAAACACAGTGTGACAACGTCATAGATATTAATACTTTAAACCATAACATTCCTCATTCTGGTTTAGGAAAAATTACAAAACAGTTTAAAACTATTTTGGCAAGCAATCTAAATTGACTACAGAGTATCTTCTTATTTCTTTCCTGTAACAGGAAAGAGGTGGTGACAAGATGGTACACAGGAAATTCTTTATGAAAGCTAGGAAATTCAGGGCATTGCTAATTCTTACTAAAACATCTGGAAACTTAGAAACTTTGAGGATCATAAAAAATAAATAGGAAAGTACATGGAAGAAAATGTTCTCTAAAACCCCATAAAGCTGTTTTCTAAATATAATGAAACTTAAAATTTTTGAAAAAAAATGTTAACTCTATGATTTAAAAAAAAAATCTGACCGTTTTCTGGTTTATTTTCCTTTTTAATTTTTAATTTTTGTGGGTATATATATTTATGGGATACATGATAGATTCTGATAGAGGCTTGCAACATATAATAATCATATCACAGAGACTGGGGTATCTGATTTAAGCAGCTTTTGTATTACATAACACTTAAAAATGTTGAAAGCTAAAATAATGACATACAAAGAACTATCAGTGCAGTCACAATCATCATCATCATCCTCATTTTACACTTTTCCAATTTGAACCAAAGGGAGATTGTTATATCTACTAACACAAAGATCAAATGGGATTATGAGAATGGTCCTGTGTCAGCTAGTTATAAATAGAAAATACACATATATAGCCTATTGGAAGGAGTAATCCCAAATGGTGATGTTTTACAACACATTATGTATAAAATGAGGCACAAAAGTGAACTTTAATTTTCAGTGAAGTATGAATAAAATAGTGAAGAGCTCTCCAGGTTGACAATTACAGGAATAATTCTAAAACCACTCATCAGCTGATTGGGACTCCTTATGAAATTAATTAAAATGCACCAAAAGCCATATTGCATTTCTAACACACAAGGTAAAACTGGTACAGACATTTCATAATAAGATTTTTGATCCTATTTTACTGTTTTTTAAAATTGAGTAATTGTGGCAGAGAATTAGAAATGCATTAATCTTATTCTTAGAGGTTTCTCTGTCGAGTCTTTTTTGTTTCACTGTTTCCAAGTTTAACTAAAAACACAATTTACAAATATTTACTATCTTCTGAAAAGCGTTTCTAACTAAAGAATGAAAAAGTATGGGCTAGGCACAGTGGCTCACGCCTGTAATCCCAGCACTTTGGGAGGACAAGGTGGGTGGATCACCTGAGGACAGGAGTTCGAGACCAGCCTGACCAACATAGTGAAACCCTGTCTCTACTAAAAATGCAAAAATTAGTCGGGAGAGGTGGTGCACACCTGTAACCCCAGCTACTTGGGAGGCTGAGGTAGGAGAATCGTCTGAATCCCAGAGGCGGAGGTTGCAGTGAGCTGAGATCTTGCACTCTAGCCTGGGCAACAAGAGCGAAACTCCGTCTGGGGGTGGGGTGGGGAGGGTGGGTAAAAAAAAAAAGAATGAAAAAGTATGTACATAATATATAACCAAATACCAGGCAGCCTCAACTCCCAATAGGACCACACTCAGCAACATCCATCTTTTTAGGTTCCTGAATATCTTCTATCAAATCCACAAAGTTGTTTTCCACGACGGGGGAAGGAATGGAACTCCCCATTGCTTTTCGAACTCTATAGGTGCTTACAATATCACCTGGAGTGACTTCCTGTGCAAATTCTTTAAGATTACTGGTTACTTGTTCAGTGAGATGCATTTCTCTGTATGAGGGACACAAGAGACAGATCATGTTGGGAGAGGGTCTGGTGCTCAAATATTCATTTTGGGCTTCCTGGAGCTCCCTGGGCAATCTGATGGTCTCAAGTTTCTTCTGGAATACTTCAGCTTCTTCAGAGTCAAAAACGTCAACTGGTAAGCCAAAGTATGGTACTGATTTCACTGCTATAAGCCTGTCTTGAGTATTGGAGTCCAAATGGCCTGCTGGTTCTCTTTCTGTAATTTCCATTTCTTTTGCTGTGTCAAGTGTCCTACTATGGGCCCTCATCTTCAGGCAATGACAGCTCCAATTCTTGTAGGGTCCTGGAATGCCCTGCTTTTGTTAAGACATTCAGTAAACTAACTAACTGCCATAACATATGGATAATCTTGGCATGTGGCCAAAAATTCACGGATGCTGAAATCACTTGGAAGATCAGAATCTTCCCCATAGGTGGAATAGATTAAATGAGAATCATCCTAGCTGATGTTTGCAAAAGTGGAGTCATAATGTGGTGCATTAAGAACTGTAGGGCACATAATTCAAATATAACACCGGAGTGACTTTGTCCCTTTTATCCTCTTTGAACCCCTGCAAAGTATTCACTCCAGACTGAAGTCTCCCAGTTGTCATTCCCAGTCTCACAGGGCAGTAGCCTGGCTCTCCTACGATGAGATCCACAGGATGGAGAAGCCTCAACGTCATCATTCCATATGATTTCCTTCTTTCAACTTCGTACTGACAGCTTTCCTCCAGATTTCTTCACAATGTGGTCAAGCTGCTCCTGCTCTCTTTCTAAGTTATTGTTCTAAAACTTATCTTCAAGCATACCTTTATCTTTCTTTTTATTTTCTTTGCTGGGATTCTTGAAGACTTGGCTTCAAGAGTGCTTGACCATCTTCAGATTCCTCTCTCTCTCTCTCTCTCTCTCTCTCTCTCTCTCTGTGTCTCTCTCTCTCTCGGCCAGCAGCCTCTGTCCTCCCCACCCTGCAAGGTGTCTGTTCTATCTTTCTGCTTTTGAGTTTTCCACAAGTCAGCCATGAAGTCTATGCTCTGCTTCAGGCTCTGAATTCTTTCCTGGCTAAGAATTTTCATCCCTGAGTGCAACTGCTTCTCTGCAGCTTTATAATAAATGGTCTCTGGTTAGCTGTAAATCACAGCATTAGCACACATCCGTTTGAAGTTATCTGTTAGTTCTTCTATGGACTGGTGGTCATTGTTCTTGATCTTTTCTTGCATGGTGCTAAAATCCACTGGATGTTTAATGATCATGGAGTAGCCAGGAGCAATAAATCAGTCACAGGAAATGAAAAGAAAGCACTTGGATCTTTTCTCTGCAATTGTCTCATCAGCTGATTTGAAGCTCCTTGAAGGGGTGTCTGCTCTATTTCTTGTTTGGCTACAGAGCTTGTGAGAGGCTTCTCGGGGGCAAGTCTAATCTCACAGGGGCGTGACACCTGAGGTATTTTCCTGGCTCATTCTCCACACGGTCTCAATCTCGCTTCTTTTTATCCTCCGTAACTCGTCTGCATTTTCTCCCCTTTTCTTCCCCTGGAAACTGCTTCTCTCCTATCTCTCTCTTTTTCCGCTTTCTGTCCTTGTGTTTGTCATGATGGTTTTTGTCTTCCAAGAGGCTGGAGTCGTGCCCCAAGCTGCCCAAGGGGAGTTTAGTGACTTCGTTCCCTCCTACTTTGTAAGACCAACTTAAAGGGTTTCTCTACACTCTCCCTGCAGAGGTGTTTGTCTGACTTGTGCTTCTTGCCCACGTCTGACCTGGCCCTGACACCTGTCCCGAGCCAGGCCCAGGCCCAGGCCATTCAGCTCCGATTCCAGTTTGGGCCCCAGGAGTGAAGGGTGGTAATGCAGCCCCCTCCTGTCAAGTTTGTTTTTAAGTTGTCAGTGGCATACAACTGGCAGTGTGGTGGCCAATTTAAATGCAACCATAGGGGATTCAGACCATGTAAACTACTTAAACATCACTGACGCCCCCTCCCTGTCAAACTGTGGGCTACCATAACCTAATTCAACAAGCTCTTTCAGAGTTTTGACGTTTCTTTGGTTAACAACTAACATTACTTGGCATTATTTCACGTTTTATTCTGAACTATTCTACTACAGAAGCTTACATTTAACACTATCTATACATATTATTTAATGTTTGGTTTTTCAAGGCTCTGAGCTAGATGTTGTGAAACAATATGCTCAATTGCCACTTTTATTCCCACTGTTAATACTACTAATTGTCGGTCATGGTGACTCACATCTGTGATCCCAGCACTTTGGGAGGCAGAGGTGGGGAGATCACAAGGTCAGGAGTTCGAGACCAGCCTGATCAACATGGTGAAACCCCGTCTCTACTAAAGATACAAAAAAATTAGCCAGCCACGGAGGCACACACCTGTAATCCCAGCTACTCAGGAGGTGAGACAGGAAAATCGCTTGAACCCAGGAGGCGGAGGCTGCAGTGAGCAGAGATCATGCCACTGCACTCCAGCCTGGGCAACAGGGCAAGACTCCGCCTCAAAAAAAAAGCACTATTAATTATAATTTCGACTTCAGCAGCAATCAGTAGATTTTAGCCACTTTGGATCAGATCATATACTAATTTTTTAATTATGGTAATACACATCACACGAAATTTACCATTTGAATCGCTTTTATACGTAAAATTCAGTAGCATTAAGTACATTCACATTGTACAACCATCACTACCATCCATCTCTAGAGCTTTTTAATCTTCCCAAACAAAAACTCTGAACCCACTGAACAATAACCCTCATTACCAGCCCCTGGCAACCACTACTCTATTTCTTGTCTCTGAATTTTACTACTCTAGGTACCTTATATAAATGGAATAATGTAATATTTGTCCTTTTGTGTCTGGCTTATTGCACGTAGCATAATGTCTTGAAAGTTCATCTGTGTTATAGTGCAGACCAGAATTTTCTTCCTATAGGACATTGGGTTTCTCCATTTATCCATCAATGGACATTTGGGTTGTTTCTCTTTTGGCTCTTGTAGATACACCTGCTCTGAATACTAGTGTAACATAACCTAACTATTTTATGTGTTTTAATTCATTTAATCTTCACAACCTATTTTAGTTAACTATTTCATGATAGGTACTTTACTAATTCCATTTTATAAATGAGGGAACAAAAACTCAGGGAGATAAAAGGAATTTGTCCAAAGTCACATAGCTAGTATGGAATAGTAGAGCCTCGATGATTCCAAGCTTATTCCTAAGCACTAAGGATAAGATAGCACCCTTCCTTCATGGAAGTTAGAATTGCACCAAGTGTAAGAAAAGTATACAAACACCTAGTACACATTGGCATGTGACAAATGCTATGAGGGTGTTTTAAGGGAAAGTGCTAGACATATTTAGTGTGCAGGGCTCAGCAAACTAGGGCTGGCAGCCCAAACCTAGATTACAACCTGCTTTTATATAGCTAGAGAACTAAGAATGGTTTTACATATGTAAAGTGTTGTGTTTAGAAAAAAAAATTGTAGGGGGAGGTGGCTGGGCATGGTGGCGCAGGCCTGTAATCCCAACATTTTGGGACACCAAGATGAGTGGATTGCTTGAGCCCAGGAATTCAAGACCAGCCTAAGCAACCTAATGAGACTCCATCTCTACAAAAAATACAAAACTTCGCTGGGCATTATGGCATGTGACTATGGTCCCAGCTACTCGGCTGAGGTTGGGGGATCACCTGAGCCCAGGGAGGCTGAGGCTACACTGAGCTGTGAGCTTGCCACTGCACTCCAAACCTGGGCAACAGAGCAAGACTGTGTTTCAAAAAAAGAGAGAGAGAGAGAGAGAGAGAGAGAGAGAAAGGGGGAAAAGAAAAAAAAGGAAGGAAGGAGGGAAGGAAGGAGGAAGGGAAGAAGAAAGGGAAGACAGAGAAAGAAAAAAGAAGAAAAAGAAATGTAATAGATACCTTACATGGTCCACAAAACCAAAATCATTTTCCATCTGTCTCTTTAAAGAAAAAATTTGTTAACTCCTGAGTTTAAATTTTATTTTTAATTGATGAAAAATAATAGTATATTTGTATGGGGTGCAATATGATATTTGGATATATGCACAAACTGTAAAATGATCAAATCAGATTAATTAGCATATCAGTCACCTCAAACATATATCATTTTTTAATGGTGAGTTATTTTTTAATGGTGAGAATAAAATCCCCTCATATATTTTGAAACAGACAACACTTATTATTAACTATATTCACTATGCTGTGCAAAAGAACACCACAAATTATTCTTCCTATCTATCCAAAACTATGTACCTATTGACCAACATCCTCCCATTCCCTATCTACCCTCTCCTCCAGCCTCTGGTAACCACCATTCTACTCTCTACTTCCATGAGTTCACTTTCTTTAGATTCCACATGTAGGTGAGACTATATGGTATTTGTCTCTCTGTCCCTGGTTTATTTCACTGAACATAATGTCCTCCAGGTTCATCCATATTATCACAAGTGTCAGTTTCCTGTATCATGGGTTTTAATCCACATCTTTGATGTACTTGGCTCTAGTAAGTACAAGTGTGGGGAAAACGTAAAATTTTTTTTGTGCAAGCATTCTGCATCATGTTTCAGACTTTCTAAGAAAAATTTAAGTCATCCTTCACAACACCACATTTTTGAGGCTACAGAAGATACTGACTGTAACCCTCACAAAAGCCACTTGAGCTAATCCATCAGAAACATTCTGCAGGTATAAATTTTTAAATCACAAACTCACGAGGGAAAATGTAGCTTCATTTTTCCCATAACTCAAAAAGCTTTCTACTAGGAGCTTGAATTCTGGCTGATACAGAGACTAAAAGCAGTCACATCACGTGTCTCTGTCCAGTCAAGGGATAAGCCTGTCAGTTCATGTCTGCATTGGTCACAGCCCCTTGAAAATTCCTTCAGGGGTTCTTTCACTTTCTCTTCATCCCCAAAGTTAACTCTGGGCTCTTCTGGCTTTGCTAGTTGCCTTGGTAGAGCTGGGAGGGAAGTACATTCAGGCCCCAAGCAATGGTCAGCACCACACTGTCCTCTGGGATGGCGACCTGGGGCTGATGGAGCCAGGTCCTCCCATCTCAGGCTGGGACAGTGCTCTCCACAACTTTTCGATGCTCCTTTCTCCTCCCTCTGCCAGACCTCAGGCAGGAACATGGCCTTGCTCACCTGCCTTTGGTACCTCAAGGTGTCCTTGGATAACGGGCTGTCCTCACGGGCCACCAGAGCTGCTGCAGGGTTTCCAGTCCTGTCACTCCATGTGCCGCACCACCATCAGCATGCTGTGCAGGCTGCTCTTGGAGACTGGCGGCCTCCTTTCCACTACACACTTGAGAGTGCACACTCAGATCCCTGAGCTTCAGTGAAGGCTGCCATAAGCCACCTGCAGGGCTCCGCTTGAGAGCAGAGCTTCAGGGCAGTCCCTACCTCCCTACGCATCCTAACATGCAGTCCTGCTGAGGGTTCCCGGTCTGTGGGATAGCAGAAAAATTAAAACACCTGTAGCCTGCTCAAGTCTCTTTCAAATGTTTTCTACCTCAGACCCAAGCGATCCTTTTGGACTTGGGAATTGAAGATTGATGCCTTGGTTCACAGTATCTGCAGTGATGATCTCCTTTTCTCTACACAGGAGACTCAGGACAATCGGAGTTAGGAGTGAAGACTGAGGTCTGAGGCACTGGAGAAAAATTTCAGTGAGCTTGGAATCCAGGGTCATTTGTGTTAACTGTACATGTCACCCTACACAGAAACGGTCTCCATAGGAATTATCAGTGTCGTGAAGAAAGTTTTTATTTCTATTTTAAACTTCATATTCCTCCAGCCCTTAGTATAAAACCTTCCATCATGAGTGTCTGCCTGACGTGCACCAGGACTCACAGAATGATTCATCCTAACATGAAAAAGTATTTTCATCAGTCTCAAAGATTTTCAGGAATTACTAGATCAAAGAATTGTTAAAAGAATTTTTCCAAAAGCTCATTCTACTTGCCCCTCCAAGCAAAATATTAACTTTGTGATGGATTTTACACATTTCTAGGCCGTAACAGAGGCATGAAACTTTTCTTTCTTTCTCTCTTTGTAAATATAGACAGAATTTTGATGTTGCCCAGGCTGGTCTCGAACTCCTGGGCTCAAAGTGATCCACCAGCCTCAGCCTCCCAAAGTGCCAGGATTATAGGTGTGAGCCACCGTACCCGGTCCCACACAAAAGTTTTAGATGTTAGATGTGCCACCTTCAAAGATGGCTCTGTGGATCCAATATCTGCCTCTCTTTCATTCATAAAATTCACCAAGTTCATATTGGAAAACATTATTCTATGGTTATTCCAGAAAATATTGGATTCCCAGTTTTGTTGGAAAACATTGACGAAATCATGCTCTCGCTGGTGCAAGGGCATAGCAGGCAGTGGAAAACGAGGATGAGTGGGTCCAAGAAAGTTCCAATTTTCAAACATTCATCCCGCACCAGCTGTTTAGTTGCCTGGGTAAAAGCCCCACCCAGAGCAGCTTTTACCCCAGGTTAATAAAGATGCTTTTTATATTCATATTTGAGTTGTGATTGCTAGTAATGTTTTCTACTCTAGATTGTGAAATTTGTATTGTTGTTATTATCTTTGTTTCTATACCTCAAAGAACCATTTAGAGTCACTGATTCATTTCCATAAAGCAGGAACTTTCTGAAATTAACAACAGCTAAGTACAAATATAAAAAAAAACACTTCAAAAACATAAAAATACATTCACTGAGACACCTTATATTCCTTAATTAAGTATTAGCTGAATTGTAATTGATCTTACATTTTGATTTTGTGACACACGTATTTCCTTTACTCCAAAATTAAATACACCACCTTCTTATGGCAAGGGGCATTAGGTGGCTTGTGAATTTGAGAACTGCTTTATGCAGGGGGTTAGTGTCTGAGATTCATCAATTGAGCATGTGACAAGAACAGAATAGCACTTTAAAGAAGATTAATTGAGAACTTTGCTAAGCATTTACTTAATTAGGGAAAGCTTCAAAAGTTGATCAATCATGGGGCTTTCAGAATAATCCAAGTGAGACATGAAGAGACCAAATTAAGGGGGAGCACCATGGAAATGATGCAGAAGGATCATAAGCCTGAACTGTTTCAGGGACAATACATAGAATTTGGAGAAAGGAGGGAGTGATGACTACATGATTTTTTTCCACAAATCATCAAACATTCATACATATTATTTTGTATTCATATACTGTAGTCTTCATGGAGTAAGGTGCTAATGTAACAAATTGATTTTTGGATTTTATAAAAGCAACTTTTGACCATTTTGCGTGTGTCTGTGTGTGTGTGGGTGTGGGTGTGTGTGTGTGTGTGTGCACATAGCAAACTTACTTCCTCAGAGAAGCAGAAATTGTCTTACTGACACTGGACTCTATCCTCTGTAGGTTTATTCCATCAAAAAGACAACTGAGTCTTTGGCCCTACAATATTTACACACTTTGCATGGAAAAAAAGCCACCAAATATGTTTTCTGTACTTACCGAAAAATCACCAACTATGGTTTTATAGTTACTGAATACAAGTAAATTAGTGAAACGTTTTCAGGACAACCAGGCATAGACTGCTATTTTTTCTGTTAAGGATATGTGCTAGTAATAAAAAAAAAAGCATGTATCCACTCCTAGAAGGCTGTGTGCTATGCTACAACAGAAGCTGATGTCTCTGCTTCCCCTTCTTTGTTCTGTGGAGCCACACAGGCAGCCCGATACCTGGGCAAATGCTTACCTGCCCAGATCCAAAAGCCTGGCTCACCCCGAGTCATGGCTAGGTTATGTGCAGCACAAACTCCTGCCTCTAGTTTCCCTGCATTCCTCTTTTCCTAAGAAATCAGTACCTGAGCTTTTTCAAAATAACTGGAGAAGAAATGAGGCAGAAAGTGTCTTTTTAAACACAATTCTCATTCACTCAGAAAATTGAGAGAAGAGTTCTAGGTGATAATTGATGTCAATTTGTAAAATTTTTTCAACAGCTTCAGTGTCTATTTTCTCTACAACATTGTCATCAACTCACAACCGAATGTCACAAGTAGGCAGCATAATGGCCTCATTAGGGCAGTTTCACAGTGACCCACACCAGCAGCAATGGCATGCATCTGTCATGCATCTTCCTAGAAAGTCCTAAAATTCTACAGGAAAAACCTCTTGGAAACTAAGTTTCTAATGTTGATGAGGTCCACCCATATAGTTAAATCTCTTCAGGTGAGAACTATAAACATGAGACATTTCTTCGGTTTTATCCATTTTGTAAGCTTCCCATTTGCTGAAATTCTTCACAGTAATATCTGTGTTCACTGCATTGCTTCTAAGTATTTAAAACCCCCAAAGCAGTGTGCAATCCGTATGTTTTATGCCATTTCAACAGAAATGTCTAAAGCAATATTTATCTTTGCTGCTTATGGATCACCAAATAAGACAGCTTGCTTCATTAGTTGAAGGTCCCCTGAAAAACTTCTCGAACTCTCCTTGGGTCTAACACATGGTTAGTTATTGTTGCATATTCATTTTGCTACTTTAACAAGGAGCAATTGTAGAGGTGTCAAGCCATAAATAACAATGCTGGCTAACTTCATTAGACCATGAAAACACATGGGTTATCCTTAGAAACAAGCATATATATTGTTTTAATTTGTTGCAGTAGCATCTTGAATTATATGTATCACAAGAAAATATAAAATCTTTTTCATGTTTTTCACACATTGTCATAACTTATCATTGTTTTCCATTCTTTTAATATCATGCTCTCTAAGAGATGTAGCCCCTGGGTGGCCCAAAACTCTGGTGAAACACATGTGATCTGAGATGTAAGACTGGCCATCTATGGACCTTGGGCATCAGTGCTACAGAGCATGATAGGTGTATGGGGGCATAATGATGTTGACATTAATATGCTATTAATTCCTCCATGACTCTGGTAAATCATCTCCACCTTTTCTAGGTTTTGCATTTCCAAATTCTTGCCCCTTCTGTCTTACTAATTCTCCTTAATACCCTGCATTCCTTTAGCCTGAGGTGGAAAATTTGTAAGTGGGGAGGGAAATCCTAAAAATAACTAAGTGGCACAATGCACTAAGGCAGTCTAGCTTGGGTCAGTAGACATGTTTACAGCTGCAGAGCCTTAGGCATTCTCTCTTTAGACCAAAGAGTTTATCTTACACTCATCCTGTGTTGGTCTGTGAGTGGCCAAGACACCATTCAATGAGCAACTGGCAAACACTCCCTTATGCCAGAATGCTTATTTATGGGGATATTAAAAACACTAGGTCTGTTATAGTTCTACTTGGAAACCTCAAATGCCTTTTCTTCTAACTTTAGAATTTGAATAAGATGGAAGAAACACTTTGCACATAATTGTTTCTTTAAAACTAAAGGCAATTCCAACACAGAAGAGGCCTCTTTTGGACAAGATCAGCCAACTTAGAGATGAAGACAACAGGGTCTTAGCTGTCAGTGAGTTATCCCTCTTTGATCTTGGGAAATTCTGAAGGCTTTTCTCATTTCAAAATAAGAATAAATACTCTTGGGTAAAAGGAGGAAGGGAAAATTCTTCAGGTCACCTTCCATTTTTTCCTTATAAACAAATTACAATCAGTTGACCTCGGCCTAGCATTTTGATTAAAAATAATTCAAGATAGGACTGAAAGAAAACACCAAGAAGAGTGTTTTATCCTAATCTTAGAAAGGCATATTATATGACGACCAGCATAAGAAGCAAGGAATTTGAATTACAGAAAAATAAACTTTAGACTGAAACTGCTAATATAATAAATGCAGAGAAGACACAGGGCAGCAAATGCACAAATAAATGTATGCCTTTAGTCAGCATGTCAAGGATACCCAAAACTGCTGGTTTTTCATCTCAAACAGTAATGGAATAATAACTTGGCAGTGTTTATTAATTGTTGAAATTGTTTAAAATAAGAGATTAGATTTTCACAAAGTCATTTGACACAGACATAGCTATAAGCCCATGAGAAGACAGGCCTAAGGAAAAAGGTAAAATGAATTCACCTGTGTCTGTATTTGTCAACTAAACAAAGCGTTGGTTAATTTATTGTAAAGTATAATAAAACCAATGACAATCATTGCGTAATTAACTTGCCTCTGAAAGCCAATTATTGATCACAGAGAAAACCAAGTTCTACAATTCTGTGTATATATCATATAAAGATTTTATTTTCTAATACAGATCATTCATTATTTATTTCAAAATGTTAAGAATTTACTATGCACTAATATATCATTTGAATTCTCGTATTTTAAATATTTTAAACTACATGTTAATTTTCTGAAATTTTCAATTAGTGTCCCAAGTTACAGAAATAGGAGTAACAAATATATGTTAAAATAATTAAATGGTTTCAATGGCATCTCTGAATTTCTTTGATATTATTATCAAAATGTTTTCTTCAATTCTGCTCAAAATCTTATTTTTCGCCCTAAGTCTTTGTCAGCTTATTTCAGTCTCATTTTTACATATAACACACCACAGAGTCCTTCTTAGCTTCAAGTGATGCAATGTGAAAGGTGTAGGAATGCAAACACTGACCCTTAGCATCTTAACTTTACAACAGGTCAATTTATCCTGAAATTAGCCAACACCATGTTAGAGGCTACACTGAAATTCTAACTATGTAGAAAGCAAAACATATTTAATTAATTATAATCCAATCTGTCCAATATTCATGATAACATGTTTTTACAAGTTGAAAGTAATTCTGGATTATGTGTCATAACTTATAAAACCTTTGGTGGAAAACTTGAGTCTTCCCCCATTAAAGTGAAGTAATTAAGTAAGTTGCTTATAAAAGTGCATTAACTTGTTTTGGCCCATGGGTTCATCATTTAGTGACATGGAAGAACTAGTTTACTTGTGGTATCCAAGAGGCATGAAGAAAGACACCTCCAAAAAGTCCATTTTGATCCCTTACCCTGGGCCAGACAGGATGGCACAGCTACCTTCTTCCCTGATGCCATAGCTACCTTCTTCCCCTCTCACCCCTCAGGCTAAGGCTTGAGTAACTATCGCAGCTGTTTCCATGGCATCTTCCTACCACATGGGTACAAAGCACTGGGCTGCACGACTTGAAAACTACTTGTTTTCTGCCTGCTAATTTTTAGCTCCAAGATCTTTACTCTCCACTGGAGAAAGGCTTTAATGTCTGAGTCAAGGGGTCACTTATTTGTTAGTTTAATTATTTATGATCAGAACATTTGTTCAGTCACTCTTCCATAGACCATTCTGAATCTAATAAAGGATATTAAAACACTAGAGATAATCTACAGCCTTCAATAAATCACCCCCAATTTGGAACTCCTTTGGTGAATATTGCAGGCTACCATGTGGGAGAAGAAAAAAGTCAAAACCAATTAAAAAAAAGCAACAACAATGAGTTTGTAATAAACTAGGTAGCTAACTAAAGTAATAAAATAGGACTGTTTTTCTAACTTCATTAACATGAAAATAAATTTTATTAAGATTGATATCATGCTTCTTTTGCACGCTGAGTTACAGGAACATGAACTAAAAATAAAATGATCCTATGATAAAGAGCCCTCATAGTCGTGTACTTTAGTACAAAATATGATTTGACATCAAGAAGAGCTATGGCTTGAGATTACCCTTGTTTTCCTTTATCCCCTGTGTCCAGGCTTAATCACCGTTTCAATGATAATGACCACCCCCTTAGGTTCTGCAGAAATAGAATCTAAAGTAACAAAACAGAGCCCAAATCTCCGCAACAAATGAAATAACAGAGTTAACTAAGAAAAATGAAAAGAAAAATGTTAAGTTGTTCATCTTTGATAACATACTGCCTATAACAAATGTCAGAATATATTTATTTGGTCCAATGTGCAATGTATTAAATGTGCTCAAATACAGAGAACACCAAGAAATGCAACAGGGAGTTAAAAAAAAAAAAAAAAAAGAACCAGGGCAATCAGAAAATAGAAAAGCATAATTACGTAAAATACAGTGTACACTTCTGAACCTTTTTAATATATGCCTACAAATACATTTTGTTAACAGTGCAAATTTAATTTCCTCTGAGAATTTATTCAAAGGTTCTGCCTGAGTTTGTGTTCAGAAAATGCCAGGATGATTCCTTGTCATGATGTATTGGGTGTTTAAAGTTCCCTCTAATTCACACAGCAAGACAACATTCAATTTTCTACACTTCTGCTTAAGTATACGTAAAAGAAACACACTCCTCATGAGATACGTTTACAAATATAAATGGAATAGTCACAGTGGAGCATGAATAAACCATTACATGCTTATTTCTCTACAGTGGATGCTAAAGAGAGAATCGAGTCAGCCATAATAAGAAATAAAGAGCTGTAGTTAAAACATAATAAAAAATCTTTAAATGCTTCTTTACTTTGCCAATTTTCTCATCTAAATAGGGATAATTAAATAATCTAGGACAACAAAATATATACTGTGGCAGAACAAAAAGAATCCAAGGTTAAAAACAAAGACATGGCAGAATCTCAGGCCTCCAGTAAGTAATACTCAGATATTGCAAGGGGTATACAAAGAGTTCAAACACTGTCAAAGTTAGGTGTGACTCGTTTAAGGCACACAAAGATTGTGCCAAGGGAGACCCAGAAGGACCAGGGAGCCGAAGTGATCAATTTATTCCTGTCAAATACATTCTTGGAGTTTCAAATACGAAGAAATATGCTTATTCAGAATTCTATTTCCTTCTGCAAAGTATAAATCAATTATAATTATTTCATTAAATGAAAATTCAATGAGAGTTACCAAGGAGCAATAAAAGGAAAAAGGCAGACTCACCGTCTCTTCGATTAAGCCTTGAAAAGCCAGGGCCGTGGCTGCTGGACAGCTCTGAGGAGCTGCGGAAGGACGACCTAGGCAAGGCAGAGGCCAGCGGGGCATCACAGTCACCTGCCGGAAAATACTCTGATACGGTGAACATGCAGATGACAGCTTCGGAGAAATAACAGTCCAAAAATATATATGAATATATTCTAGGATGTATGGCAATCATCACTTTTAAAATTCTTTTAATTTTTAAATTTTACATTGCAGTATAATTTATACAGAGTAGAATTCCAGAGAATTTACTTAATTTTTTTTAAGGTGTACAACTCTATTCATTTTGACAAATGCAGTCATGTAACATGTAACCTCCACCATAATGAGGACATAAAACCGATCCACTGGCCCTCAAAGTTCCCTAATGTCCCACATCTTCTCAATTCTGCAAGTTGTCTGGGAGCACCACCCATCCAGCGCAACTTTAAACTCAATTTGATGCTTAGATTCTTTAGATACACACACACAGAGGTAGTGTGACTTCTGTGCCCAAACCTTGATAATGACTAGAAATTCTTATGGTGCTCCTGCAAGAACCCGTGGGGGATGAGACAGGTAAGGAGCACCAGGTTTTCAGGTCAGAGTTATCTGTGTGAAGCCAGGACCCATGAAAGGCAACACATGTAGTGACTGAACTGGAAAAATCCCACTCTGCAGAGGGAAGCACTGGGGGATACTTGGCTACAGGAGATGGAGGCTCCTCCTTTTTGCCTGGTATCTTGAGCACTGCAGGGACTTACCCTGTCTTTCCATGGACCCCTGCATGTCACCCTTATCTCAGGGTGACTCTCTACTGCTTGAGCTCTGGTCTAAAAGAATTGCTGGGGGTTAAGTAGTGTTTGACCCAGATCACCTTATTTGTCATCAGACCATGAGGACCCTCAGGCCCCTCCTGCTCCTGGTGTTCCCCACTGTCAAATGTGAGGAGCCTCTGGGACCATTCTCACCTTGGGTAGCTCTTTTCCCATGTGTAACCATGTGTAACAGAAGCAACCCAAAGGTCACCTCTGTGTCCTGCAGTCCAATCCTGTAATCATTGTACTTTTAAGCATGCCACATATTTTCTCATAAAAAGGGTACCTCTTCTAGCATGGTTATTGATCTAATTATGTTAGACATAAATTTTCTGTCACACATTAGGATATTTCTGTGAAACAGGAATGCTATATGGTAAGTACATCATTAGATTCTGAACTGCATATTTTGTATACACTGTTTTTCTTTGTGAGCAACTTGTTAAGTCACAGAAAGAAAGCAAAGAGAATTACCTAAATTGCTACAACTTAACAAAATGTCAACTATGTGCAGTGAGATAGATATAAGAGGCTGTCCAAGGTCTCTCCTGATTTGTTTGGTTGAGTATATGATAGTGGAGCAACAGAAAGACTAAGTGCACATAATTTGCCTGAGTGAATATCATTTCATAAAGACGACATACTGGAATTATTATCTGCTTTTCTAAACTCATGTGTTGTCATTAAGACAGTCATGTCTTTAAAACATGACAAAAGAAAAACTCAATAACTCATTATGAAGCATCTATTCTACAATAGGGAAAAGAGTGTTTCATTGCTTGGTAAAACATTCAAACTATTTGATACAGGAACATTTTTCTATATATTTCCTAGAAGTGACAATGTTATATTTATATAGGTGAATCAGACACTGAGATTTGTGATTTTTTTACAGATGAAAAGCAGCATAATCTAGCAAAGAAATTGCATTTAACACCTTAAGCATGAAGAGCACCCAATATTTTCACACATTTCACCCAATATTTTCACACATTTGATTGGCAAGAAGCCAATCAAATGTGCAAAGCTGTTAAGAAAGGTTTTCTCTATGGTTTCCTTAAATGTATCTCTCAGTATTTATGTCACGAGAGAGGCTTTCTTGATTTCCCAGTACGCATGCTCTCTGGATAACACTGTGCGGTCAGGATTCTCAGACTTCAGCAAATATGCTACATGTGGGCTAAGAAAAATAGATAAATACTAACCCAACTGGCTAAGAACTTTACTTACATTTTCTAAAAAGGCATTTTAAAACTGTGAAGAAACTAAGATACAAGAAGGCAACTAAGGCTCTACTCGGTCTACAGGCAAGTCCCACGTGGCCCCAAGTGGTCACAGCAGGATCCGAGCAGGAAGGCCATCATTCAGGGAATAGTGCCTCCTAAGCCCGTCTGCCTGATGTTATTTTCTCTCGTTTCTTCTGGGAAAGAATAAAACAAATCCAGGGACATCTAAAGAAACAGTGACTTTTTTTTTTTGGATAAAATTTATTCTTACATCATAAAAGCATGACAGCTGTTCTCATGATGCCTCTGTCCTGCAGTATCATGCAATACATAAAACAGCACTGGGAGTTTCACGTGTCCTTGGGATTCCCGGCTGACATGTCTAACTCTCTGTGGAATCATGAGCTCTTGAAGGAACAATAAAAGTCTTTCCCATCTTTGTGTACTCTATACCTAGCGCAGAATCTAAAAGACAGCACGTGCTCAATAAACTTCAACTTAATATTTACTAAATATGTAAAAGAGAATTATTAACCAATAAATTTAATTAAACTTAATCTTCCTAAGTTATCAGAGTACATTTTATTAGAGTTCAAACACAAGGGGCCTAGAGATATCACAGATTCACATCTCTAATAAAAATAACAAGATCTCAAAAGAATGTTGCAAATAGGTGTAATAGATACTATTGTTATTCTTTCCCTTGATTCCTCTCTAATTAATTTTCCAATTGTGTGTTTCACCAGTTTCAGATGATTTCCAATAGGATTAAGGTCTAAAAATAAATCTGTAAAGACAGCTGGAAACAAAATCATTGAAATTTTCAGTTTTGCCTTTGGAAAAGTCATGAGTCAATAGCATGTGTTTGCCAAAGAGGCACCTTATAATGAAGAAAATTTCTGGCACAGACTCGAATAAATCTTGCCCTTTATAAAGGCAATAAATTTTATAAAATGAAAGAACCTATCTGGTACCTAAGTTTACTTATTGTTTTTTCCCTATCATTTTGAATTATGTGAACACTTTCTTCCTAGAAAGAACTGTACACTACTGACATTCAGAGGGGAAAATACAGTGGGCATCCCACAGTGTTACAGAGGCTGGATCTCCCTCTTCCCAGCCTATTTGGAAATCTGGTTAAGATTCACTATATTTCCTTGTGCTTGGTTCACTATAGTGGGTTCCAGGGTCTTAATGTGTGATTATAAGCATTTATTATTTCATATTTATTCTCACAATCTAAAGGCAGAGATTCATTGCTACATAAGTGTATTTTATTATTGTTCTCCTAGAAGATCATGGTTGAAAATGATATAAAATGTTTTATTCAGGGTTATTTTATATTTGTTCAAAATGGTGGACTTCCTTAAAAATCACATGTGCTAAACTGGGTAATAGCTGGATTCACACTAAAACTTGCAGATTTGAGGAAGAGAAGCATTTGTAAAATGCAGAGAATAAACAGAGTATAGGGTGGTGAATTAGCTGAAGGCTCAACAATGGTTTAGAGAGAAGCAGAGATAAACCCATAGGAGATCCTACCTGCCACCCTCCCAGCAGCTACCTCAAGTGACAACCTTGAAGATGCATGCTAGCCCAGAGGGTCTTGGGCTCACCGTACTTCCCTAGGCTTGTTGATTTGGTCTCAGTGATTGGTTCTGCCTAGGGTTCTTCCTCCCCACTCTATGGTCTTGATTTGTCCCCCATCACTCTCAGCTTCCCACCTCTCCTTGACAAGTGTTTCCAGCATGCTTTGTGATTCCCAGCAGGGAATCACAGGAAGCCAGAAGAAATGAAGAATGGAATTCTCCTTAGAGCCTCCATAGTGAGTGTGGCCTATTGTAGGCAGTATGCCTCTCTGAAGGGCTTGGGTCAGAAACCATTTCTTAGTATTATGTTCATGAAAGACAGCAGAAGATTAAAATTAGCCTACGGGTTTCCTGTATACAAATCAACATTGCATTCATAGATCTGCTGGTTTAAGACAATTTTTACCAAATGAATATAAAAAACGATTAAAAAATAAATTTGAGGAATTGCCGTTACCTTCCTCAGGCAGAGATGATATACTTTTCAAAACAGCATTTCATTTGAGTATATTAATTCTTGCACTTATTTAATAAAAGTGTGTTGAGCACCTAACATGTGCAAAGCACTATGGAGCATAAAGACAGACACGGTTCTAGGTTCAAGACGTCCAGAATCTAACATGGGAGGGAGAAGTGTAAATATCTGTTATAGGAAATAAACAGAAGAGCAAAACATTTAGATGCTACTGTTTATTCCCAAACATAGGGAAGAATCATAATTGCTTAGGAACAAAACCAGCCTCTGAAAGAGCAAACACTACTGGGGGAAAGATGTGTATAAAAGTGCTTCTGAAAAAGATAAACATAAACCATGCATTTTCAAACAGCAATTCATTGCTTTGGGATCTGATGATAAGAATGAAAAAAAGAAAAAAAAGAATGCATGGATGATACATGGACAGACTTTGGCCCTATCTGCAGAGGAAATGGGAAAAGCCGAAAGGAGAGGCAACATCTTACCCTATGGGGAGAATCTTTACCTTTAAGGAGGATACCTTCTGGCATCTCCGGATAAAGCTCTGAATTCATTACAGTATTACTTAAAGGATTTTATGAAAAGACCAAATCACACTGCACTTGTGGTTCAATGCCTTTATCAGAGATGAATCTTACCGTTTGTTAGGATAGGCTGATAGTAGCTCCCAAAGATATGTGTATGCCCCAATCCCTGGACCCTGTGAAGGTTACTTTAGAAGGTAAGGCTCTCCAAATGTGATCAAAGACCTTGAGATGAGAAATTCATCTTGAATTATCCGGATGGGTCTTAAATGCCATCAGAACCGTCCTTGCAAGAGAGATACAGGCGAGGATGAACAGAGCCCCACACAAAAGAGGGTGTGAAGATGGAGGCAGAGGCCGGAGTGAGGCAGCCACAAGGCGAGGCATGCGGGCAACCACAGGAAGCAGGAAGCAGAAGAAACGAAGAATGGAATTCCCACTAGAGCCTTCGTAGGGAGTGTGGTCCATCTTGATTTTGGACTAGGGATACAGATGCAGAACTTCTGGTCTCCAGACTATGACAGAATAAATTCTGTTGTTTTAAGTCAGTCAGTTTGTGGTCATTTCTCACAGGTGCTTAAGAAACTAACACGCTATTTATATGAAATTGTATATTTGATATCTTAGGGGAAATGCAGGACAGTTCCGCTGAAAATAGGATTAACATCCACTTTGAACTGCACAGACACACACTTCCTTCTGAGAAGGGCTTCATGATGCTAAGCCACTCCGCCAGGCTCACATCTGGTGGCTGCACTTACTCTTCACTGTGAAAGAAGCTAGCCCCTGTGTTGGTAGAACCTGAGGATGGAACAAGAGTGGAAGGGGCCCCAGAACTGCTAATATGAGGGCGTGGCACCTTAATCAGCTTCAAATGATCAGAAAAACACAAAGCCTACTGTTAAAGAGTTCAACAGATGGTTACTGTGTTATCACAGATGCACAGAAAACCTCTTCATTCTAAAACAAATAAATAAAAAAGATTCCTGTCCTTTCTCAGACTGTCTCAATTAGGTAAAATTCACAAACTCCACAGCATGCTTTTCTGTAGTTCCACACACTGAAGCAGTATGGAGGATGGCCTCAGAAAATGAAATCACAAACTGGGAAGGGGGCTTCCATACCTTCTTCAGGCCATGTCTAGATGTTCTGGATACGGTGCTATTCCATCCTTCCCATTTTATCACCTGAAGTTCTTAATGTACCTCAACATTATCTTAGTGAGAGGTCAAATAAAGCCTTTATTTAGAAGGTACTGAAAGTTTATCTTGTTATGAATCTGTATTGATCTATGCATTGCTATCTAAAGAGAATTCTTCAGAAAAAGCACCCTTTGCTCACAGTGAACACGAGCGGTGATGGTCAGTGTAAAATCTACTTTTTTCTACATAAAAACTTCTGTTTTACACAGTCTTGATCTCCATTTGATGATCTTCAGTCACTGCCTTCCCTACATCTCACTCCATGGGGTCTGAAGGGGGCTCACCCTACCACCTGGGGCCAGCATGGGGACATGACTCAGGCCCTGCAACTGAACACCATGCATACCCCATTGGAAAGGACTGGTTCAAGGATGGTCAGGCAGCTTATGCTGAATCAGTGAGAGAAGAACCTGAGACTTTTGGCTTGAACTCTTGGGAAAAATACCCATTCATTCATTCAACAAATATTTGTTGAAAATCTATATTGTGCCAGGTGTTCCCCTATGTTCTGGGGATATCACCATAAACAACAGAAAAAGTCTCTGCTCTTGTGAAGCTTATCCTACCAAGTAGAATAAACAAATAAAGGCACATCTGTAGAACTGAACATTGCTAAGAACAGAAATAAAGGAAAACAGTCATGCTTCTAAGCTGGTAAACAGTATGCCTGAAGCTACGGCATAGACAGAGCTGCCTAAGAATTAGGCCAGTTGTAGATGAAAATAAAACTGCAAGAAGGAAAGAGACAGACTGCTGATGAAAGAATCTGATTACCTAAATTCAGCCTGGCTTGAATAAAGTGGTCACTCTGATTCCCTTTATTGTTCAAGCCTATTTGATTTGAGATTTCGGTCACCAGCAACTGAAAAGCACTCAATAAGTACACTGTCCTGAGCCCCCACCCTTGTCTTCCCTCTACAGCCAATAAATTGCCAAGGATTATGTAGTTTTTGTGTGTATATGGCAGCTTTTCCATTATCAGTATCATCATCTCACTGTAGGTCTAATCCTTACAGCCCATACTTACTTAGTGATGTCCCCAGTAGCACACCCAGTTCTGTTCTGGGTAGGAACAGAAGGGGGTAGGAGATAGGTGTTACATTTTGTCTCTCCTTCCAGAAGACACACACACCTTACATATCACCAAAGCAGAAATGGTTTTAAACTATTGCTGAGTGCAAGTCACACAGAGAGCCATGTCACCCAGCTCTGATGGATCCCCATTGCACCTGTTCTGAAATTCAAATTTCAGGTCCTGGCATTCAATTCCGTCCATCATCTGTTTCCTGTCACTCTCTGCACTACAGTTGAATCCCCCACACATTTCTCAGATGCACTTCCTCCTTTAATCAGAGTGGTCTTCTCACTGTTTCCTGGATGTGGGATGCATGCACCAATGCTCCTTGACCACCCATCCGATGACACTGCAGCCCCTTCTGTCTGCGAGTTCTCATTATTTATTATCTTTGGAGCTCAATTCAAGTTTTGTCTCTGCCCTGAGGCCTTCTCACACGTGTAAAGGCCCCAGTAAGGCTTACTTTTCTGAAATACTGAGGTCTGTCTCAGGTAAAATAAATTACACCTCTGAAGAAGGAGCAGCACCTGACTCACAGGGGGCCACACAGCAGCCATGTGCAGTGGCAGATGGGGATGAGAGGGTACAGGAGAACCTCATTTCTGAGAGAGGATCCTTGCTTCCTGACTGATGATTCTGGAGTGAAGCAGAGAGACTGGAATGACCAGCTGATGAATGTCTGGTTCCCGGGGCATGACAGACAATTCCTACAGTCTACCTGTGGGAACAGATGAGGCTTGGAAGAAGACACAGAGAAATAGGTTTAAATTCTGTATGTTACTGGGTAGGAACAGAAGGGGGTAGGAGATAGGTGTTACATTTTGTCTCTCCTTCCAGAAGACATTTTGACTTGTTGAAGAAAACCTAGCATAGGAACATTGAATACCTCCTGACACTGGTGCTTTCAAAGGACTTACAGCACTACAAATATAAAGTGACAACAGTAGCATACCAATTTTAACATACAAGGACCAAAGGTTTTATTCTATGAGAACTACAAAATACACAACACAAATGATGAGCCAGAGGAATGTTTACATAAATTTAAGCATCTTAATTTGATAATCTATAGTCATGACAACAATAAATACAAGGACTATTTAGACACGTGGAGAGATGCAGGAGATGGGATGGGAAAACCTGCATATGAGAAGATAATACACAAAGAGACCTGCTGAGTTCAGATGAGATAATGGGTGTTAAATCCAATAAACGCAGCTCCTGAGACACAGAAGGGATTCAATATAGATCAGCTCCTTTTCCTTGAGGAAGCTGGATAGATGATCTTGTTCTCTTTCCTCTTTTTTATTTCTAAATTTCTTGCTATGTAGTTAAATTGTACTTCTGTGGTAAATTGAATACCTACTTTTAAACTATAGATTCTTGGCTAAAGTATATAACGTGAGAATAAGATGAATCTATTTATTCTGAAATTTACTGCTAAGTAGAAAGAGAAAACCAAACAACAAAATTAAGTCCTACAGAAAGACATCAGATACAACACAGAAAAAAAATACAACAACACAGGTGCATATAATTTAAAAAGAAAATCATGTGGAGATGTTATAACTAATAATTGTTTTTATGAAAGTATCCACAGCTAAGGGAATCTATGTGATAAATAAAGATGAGCCGTTAATAAAGGGCAGTAAATGATTTTTTGATGGGTACAAAGAAATAGAAAAAATGAATAAGACCTAGTATTTGTTAGCACAACAGGGTGACTTAGTCAATAATTACTTAATTGTACATTTTAAAATAATTTAAAGAGTGTAACTGGATTGTTTGCAACTCAAAGGATAAGTGTCTGGGGGGATGGATACTCCATTCTTCATGATGTGCTTATTTCACATTGCATCCCTGTATCAAAACATCTCATGTACTCTGCAAATACATACAATTACTATGCAACCACAAAAATAAAATAAAATAAAAATTCTTTCTATGCATCTCCGAGAGTTGACAGGATTAGGGTCTGAATGAGAATATAAGGTATGAGCAGGATATGGCTTCTTCCCAAGACATGTTACAGAGGAATGGAAAGAAGACTGTGTTAAACTTATATCCTCTTAAAGGAACCTCATGACCTCACAGGCCAGAGCAGGCTATGGAGCATCTGGGAGCAGAAGAAAGAGAACGTCAGTGATACTGAAGTAAGAGTTAAAAGATGCACTCCAATTGCATTCTGAAGAGAGACCCCAGCAAGACCACTGGCATCAGCTAGGTATTTTTCAGCCCGAAGTCATAAACCTGCAAAGTATCAGACCTTGTTCACTGCTCTGTACTTGGCTCTAATATGGTTAGTAAGGGGCAGTGTCAGAATCCTTGAGAAAATAATAATCAGAACATCTTAGAATTTATTGTGCCCAAGGAAGGCGCCCTATCAATAGACAAATGTTTATTTGAGACCTCAAACAGATAATTTCAAAACATTTGAAAAACAGTCGGCATTATCCCATGGCAACAGGTTTTATGTCTGAATTTCAACTGTATTATTTCAAGCTACGTGTGTGACTTTAGAGGCAACTTCAACTTCAATTTTTTAACTTAAAAGGATAAGATTATTTGAGAACACAATGAGAAACGTTACATAATACTACCTCGTAGACCTCTGAGGAACCAGTATACAAAGAGATGCTATTGTTATGACTGAGGCCAATATCCTTCATCAAACGTGAAAAGCTACCCAAATGAAACCCAGAAAAACGCTTCCACCAAAGAGGAGAGAAATGGGAAAAGTAACCAAAGAAAGGATATTTAGAATGAAAAAGAACATTAATACAACTTAAAAGAAGGCAACATAAAGCGAAGTGAGCTAAAGCCCAGAACAAATTAAGACTTACAAAAATTGCTAAATGCAATCAAAGAGGTTTTCTGCATGCTGGTAAGAAAAACCAGATGAATCTGCACTCTTCGGACAAAGCTCATAAGGATAAGAAAACAGAAAGACAACTTTTCTTTGGTTGCCACAACCTGAAAAGGAAGCTCTTCACATGGTAAAATACAAAACAAATGCTGACAAGAAGGAATTGCAGGCTACGATGTTAAATTTTCTTTACCAATTCTAAACGAGCTTGCCTTCCAGTCTCAACACATATTTCTAAATGAGCTTGTCTTCCAGTCTCAACACATATTTCACAGAATAACGAGAGAAGTTCTGGGTGAAAGCACCAAAAGAATGAAAGTGACCTGTGAGGTGCTGTGGAGGTCTGAGACATGAGGCGATCCCAGGAGGGGAAATGCCCAACCAATGTGCCGAAAAGCTCAGCGTCAGCACTGGCATTCGGCCAGTTTGCTGACTTGTTTATTAGCTGCCTCCTTATAAAGGCAATTTGATTAATCAAAAGTACAGATGATGTGATGGGTAATTTTATGCATCAATTTGACTAGGCCGGGGGTCCCAGATATCTGATCAAACATTATTCTGGATGTTTCTGCAAGGGTGTCTTGGGAGGAGATTAACAATTTAATTGGTTGAGTGAAACATACTGCCCTCCATATGTGGGTGGGCCTCATCCAATCAGCTGAAGGCCTGGATAGAACAAAAACACTGACCCCGTACCACCACCAAATAAGAGAATTCTCTAGAATTCATCTGCTGCAGCAGCTCTTCTTGCCTGTCGGCCTTCGAACAGAACATTGACTCTCCTTGAATCTCCAGCCTGCCAGCTCACCCTGTAGATTAGATTTACCAGGCTCCATAATCACCTGAGCCAGTTCTTTATATTAAATCTCCTATGTATATCCTATTGATTCCATTTCTCTAATACAGATGCTATGAAGGAAATTTGGGGAGTGGTGGTTAAGAAACAGAATCTGAATCCATATCACTTTGACAGGTTGGAATGCAGTTTGAGTCTAATTAAATGGTAAATGGTAGTTGCAGGTGATACATACTTACAGTTGAGTTAAAAATGCCAACTGTAAAAGTAAAGGGGATTTTAGGTCAAAGGAGGCTTTTCAGCTTTATTTTTATAATACTACCCTGAATGCTATAACTCTGCTGACCCATTACTTCAGTCTCATCAGTCCCTATGTTTCCAGCAATCTGAGCTCACCACCCATTTATTCACATTCTATAGATAATGACTACTGCTCATATTCTGGGCATGGTGCTAGGTGCTGGTGATACAAAATACCTCTCAATTATATCACAGTCATGTGAAAGCGATATATTCAAAAGCTACCACAATACAGTAAGCCCAGTGTAATAAAAGAGGCCCATAGATGTACCTATTATGGATTTTCCATTAACAGAGTGAGGAAGTGTGGTCAGGAAAGGCGTCCTGCCATTTTACAGTTTGGTTTGTAGTATCCCAAGAGAAATTAAGGAAAAGGTATTGTGGATTTTTCAGGGAAAAAAAATATGCAAAGACATAGTAATAGAAAAAAAGTCACATGCCCGGCTGAGGGAAGACAGTACCGTGCGCGTAGGACAAACGGGGAAGGGACTCGGTTACTCAGCAAAGCTGAAGAGAAAAACTGAAGATATCAGTGTGGTTTTTTTAGGAGTTTGAATTTAATACTGAAAAATGTAATAGTAAAATGCAGCATGAAGGCAAAACTTGCTTTCTTAATACAAATGTGTTAAAACTGAATAAACCCATGGACTCACTCTGTAGACAAGCGCCCTGTGGTTATCAGCTACACTGTGGCAGGTCACCTCCTCTGCTCCGCCTCGTACTTCTTGGCTCTGCTTTTATTCCAGCCAGTGCTGGGCTAACAACTCCTCAGTGTCATGTGGCAGCACCTTCCCAAGTGTTCTGAGGAAGTTGTTTCTACGAAGTTCTAAGTGTTCGAGTTCTCTCTTTGTCTCTTGGCCTCTTAGATGTCTCAACCTGCGATGCCTACAGAAACCCAGTCGCAACCCATTCATTCATATTCCTCTCCACAGGGCCAGGGTTAGCACGTTCTAGGAGCAGGACAGGACGTCACTGGGCTGGACTTGGGATAAATGCATTCCCCTGCTATTTCTCAGAGGCACAGCTGTGAAACACATTCTACTGGCTTCCCAAGAGCTTCCCAGGGAGTTCATGCCCAAGTTGCTCACAGAAGTGATCAGCTCAATGATGCCCCTTTTTGTTGGATTTTTCTTCTCTATTCCATTCTTTCCTCCTTTGTGAGATCACTTTCCAAGAGACTACCTGCCTGCACAAATGCCCATCACAGGCTCAGCTTTCTCAGAAAACTCTAACTAGGACAGTGGACTTTCCAGAATGGAATATGGGCAGTATTCTAAAATACTAAATAAAATGCAATAGGAAAATCAAAGGGACGAATGTCACATTGACACAAAGAAGGAGGGAGATGACATCTGCTTAGCATGCCAAAACCAAACAAAACAAACTGACAATCAACCCTGGCCACCCAGGAGATGAGCTTTGTCACAGCAATTCTTCCTCAGATCTCAGAAAAGAAAGGAAGAAATAAATACAATAGACTCAACTGTGCTATACAAAAAAGGGAGGCTGCTCAATCTATTTTCTAGAATGTGTTAACTATGATTTATGAAATGGCATAAGCTATTTTTTTTTTTGAGACAGAATCTTGCTCTGTTGCCCCGGCTGGAGTGCAGTGGCGCAATCTCGGCTCACTGCAACCTCCTCCTCCTGGGTTCAGGGGATTTTCCTGCCTCAGCCTCCCAAGTCGCTGGGACTACAGGTGCATGCCACCACGCCTGGCTCATTTTTTGAATTTTTAGTAGATACGGGGTTTCACAGTATCAGCCAGGATGGTCTCGATCTCCTGACCTCATGATCCACCCATCTTGACCTTCCAAAGTGCTGGGATTACAGGCATGAGCCACATAGATAAGCAAACATTGCAATATAAAAATAGCTTATGTCTATTTTTATATTGCAATGTTTGCTTATCTATAGGTAAGATCTTCTCACTATGTCTTATGTCATGTTATAATTATACTCACGAAGAAGACAACCATTGCACAGACAAGTATGCCGTGAAGAACTGTGAAAAGTGCGATTTCACCCTACTTGCAAGCTAACAAATGAGGCTGCCAGTTTGTTTCATGGTTGCAGCAGAAGATTCCCGGGTCAAAGCAAAGGACTGTATTACTTACAGCATAGCAAACAATACAAGCATCAGCATATATGCATCAATTTCCTCGCCTCCAAGTCCTTTGGGGGAACAGGGATGGGCAGAGATGGATGTGTACGCACGCAGTGGGTTACACTACAAGTGAGGAGCCCTGAGCTTAGGGAATTAAAATTTTTCTATGGGTAGCAGGCATTGCTTGCCCTTCGGCAACACTGCTGAAATAAATCTCTTATAGTTCACTTGTATTGATAGGTGTGTTAAGCTTATTTTTTTTTTTTTTGAGACAGAGTTTTGCTCTTGTTACCCAGGCTAGAGTGCAATGGCGCAATCTCAGCTCACCACAACCTCCGCCTCCTGGGTTCAAGCAATTCTCCTGCCTCAGCCTCCTACGTAGCTGGGATTACAGGCACCTGCCACCATACTCGGCTAAATTTTTTTGTATTTTTAGTAGAGACGGGGTTTTACCATGTTGGCCAGGTTGGTTTTGAACCCCTGACCTCAAGTGATCCCCCTGCCTTGGCCTCCCAAAGTGCTGGGATTACAAGCATGAGCCACCGCACCCAGCCTGAACTCCATTTAGAGTACCATTTGACACCAAAACTAAGAATCTGTTACTCATCTGCAGAATCTCTCTTTAAATGGTATTACTAAAAAGTCCAAAATGAAACATCTACAAAAATAATTATTCCTTTACTCTGTGAGATCTCTTTGCTGACACATGTCACATCATAAATGAGTTTCCTAACTAATCCACACACACCCAATAGTAGGCTTAACCTTCTTTCCCCAGGCTGGCTGGCAAACTTGAAAAAAAACAACCATTTAGGGCGAAAAAATGAGGCAATTAAAATTAAAAATGTTTTAGGCTAAGTAATGAATAAATTAATGCACTGAAAAGTTACATCAAAGGCTATGACTCACCATTTTACCAATTACAGGAATTTCTGCAAAATCTGTCCAGCCATTTGTTTATGTGTCCCTGGAATCAGCGCCCAGAGTTCAATCATTCTCTTGATTCTTCCTATTGTTTTCAGGGACTGGATGAGAGCAATAAGTGACCTTTCTCTCACTCTCAGGCAGGGAGACAAACTGATAAGAGTAGGAAAAGAACTTAGATAAATTATGACTAATTCAACTCTTATTACGAGGCACGAGTATTGATTAATCTAAGCTACAATGGAAGTCAGATTCTCCCTAGGTCCCTTCTCCCACTCCACAATGTCTCATGTTCAGAAATAAATGGCAGGGTCACAAGGATGATTTTAACATGAAGAGATGTGTTCAAGTCTTTGTTCCTGTCCTTTGGTAATAAGTGAAAGATAAACAGATAAAACAATATAAGGAAAATGCTAGACTCTAAGGATCTGTCCTCAAAATTTTATACCCACTTCCACTGAAAAGTTCAGGGGAAAAAATAGGTAACGCGTTTATTGCTTTTACATTAACCATCTTAAAATTCAAAGAATGCAGTTCTTTCTGGATATTTTGTCTTCAAAAAGATGAAGAGGATGCAGGATGATCCAAAGTAGTCTAAACAGACAAACAAAAAGCGAATCTATGAGCACTGAAGTTAGAAAAATATTTCCCCTCACGCAGAATCCTCCTAACATAAAGTTTTCCCAGGTATCTGTCGGATCAACTAACATTCAGATAAACTGCACATAATCCTACAATGCCAAATGTTTAAGAGGTTTTTGTTTTTTGTTTTGAGATGGAATTTCACTCTTGTTGCCCAGGCTGGAGTGCTATGGGCCGATCTCAGCTCACCACAACCTCCAACTCCCAGGTTCAAGCAATTCTCCTGTCTCAGCCTCCCGAGTAGCTGGGATTGTAGGTGCCTACCACCACGCCCAGCTAAATTTCTTATATTTTTAGTAGAGACAGGGTTTTACCATGTTGGCCATGTTGGCCAGGCTGGTCTCAAACTCCTGACTTCGGGTGATCCGCCCATCTTGGCCTCCCAAATTGCTGGGAATACAGGCGTGAGCCACTGTGCCTGGCCGAGAGAGCTCTTCTCATGAACAGCCATTTCATGCCATCATCAATAGGCTGCCTTGGTGGGTGGCCAATGTGCTTCTGGAAAACCAGCTGTGAATAGGTGAGCAAGTCATGGTGTCTACATGAGAAGGAAACTTCCAGATGTCCTTATCAACTTTCTTCTTGTTATTCAAGGTGGTTTCATAATTATAATTACATAGTTTTATCTGGAAGAATTACTTGATCTAAAAGGTAATTTAAAATTAGTAAAATTTATTAGATATGAGGATACTAAGTTTCATCAACGAAAGAGTACTGGAAAACCCCACAAAAGTAGTACTGAAAACCTAAGAGTCACTCAGTGACTGGCAAGAGCCCCGTCTGGTGTAAGTTATATGCCCTCCCCTCTTCCAAGAAGAATGTTCACTGTCAATGAGAAGAGCTTAATGTCTATGGGCTTTTAATCCTTCCACCGGATTCCAAGCTAAATAACTATCAATACAACTAATCCTGAGAATAAAAACTAATCACAACTGCAAGAAAAACACGGGAAAGCTGGTGCCAGGGTCTCACTCAGATTTCATTGATTTGCTCTTCTCCAGGGAAGTCTTTGTGAAGCCCTGTTTATTAAATAGTAAGAGTGACCTCTAGTGACTTACTTTGTTGTCGTATTTTGCCAGTTGATTGCTGAATTACTCTAGCATGCTTTTCTGTAAGTAATTCATTTACGTATTTATTTAGGCCAAATAGCAGTCTCCATTACAATACCCAAGGATTTTGATTTGATGTAAGTAACCGCATTTTATTAATGAAGCCTTCTCACAAAAGCAGATGAAAGTTGAATCTGAAACATGGTACAGCATCTGACCGAGAAGGCCAGAGCTTGTTTTTGGGAGTGGCACACCAAGTGTAGGATTTACTGAGCACAACTGAATGATGATGCTCAGTGAGTGCATGAACCCATGTGCGTGCCTCGTGTGGGAAGAACCCAAGCTTGAGTCTGCGGGTAGAACAGCACTGAGCTAGGGCAAACTTTTCATGACAGCTTAGGTGAACTGCTGAAAGCTACCCTTAATTATCCTGTAATAATCTAAATTTCCAAACATGGTCATTAGCATTTATTGGAACTTATTTCAAAAGAGATTTTGGCAGGAGGGGGCCAGAGCTGAGAGAGGGGATATGCCACTGAAAAAAATAAACGTGATTTCAGAACAAGGAGGAGGACATTTTAAAAATTCTAATCTCACGGTTCAATTAAATTAAGAAAGACAGACAACTCCTTGATAAGAGATTTACTCCAAGACAAAAAAAAAAATGTATAATGTTGTGTAAACATTCTTATGTGTGATAAAATATGGGTATATTATGTTTTGCTCAACTGTCTGGAATATCATCATTATATTTGAATCATAGCCCTTTCTAGAAATAAAGGCCCAAATTAAAGGAAAAAAAAAAAACAGGAAACCCAATGACAAATTAAATAATGTAAAATATTAGCATCCAGAGAGGAATAATTTTCAAGATCACCTAAATGACTGGCTGAGTTTTGTCTTTAAGCAAGAACTTTCTACTATGAGAAACGAAGCCCCCTGACAGGGGTGTTCAAATATTATTCCCTTAGTAGTTAGGGCAGGTTATTAATTTGAGGCTCTTAAATTTAGTTTCGCCTACAGGCGCTCTGTCCCTATAGTGCATGGGCATTAATTAGCATCTTAACTCTGAAGCTGCCAAGGTTGGCAAAACTGCTAACATCTAAGTTGATGCAGTATGATGTAATGTCTGCCAGTTTTTTCCCTGTTAGACTTAATTCCTATAAAATGTTACAATCCTAAAAAGGAATAAATGACAGCATTGGCAGGCTAATCTCTTACTAAGATGTTCTTTTCTGGTTTTACAGAAACGTCCAGTTTCTCAATGAATATTCAGATACAGAGATTAAAAAGTCAAAACATGCACAGTACATCTTAAGACTCCCCCACTAGAGGAAAGTCTATTGTTAACGAAATTGTCTTTTTGGGTTGCAATTCAGGAGTTTGTTATTTTTTTTTTTAAGGTTCTTTCTTTTCAGGAGCATGTTCTGCAATTCCACTTACAAATATTACCAATAATAAAAATACAAAGTTTTCCAGATAGCCTAGTGCAAGTTTTAGAGCATTTCCTGTACTTACGTGGATTTCCTGCTCCCACGGGGCTCCAAGTCTGAATTGGGAGAAGGAGCAGCACCCTGAGGATGGCCCAGGCCACGGAAGCCATGCTCACTTCGGCCAGGCGCCCCGAGACCCGGGGACGGCGACGGCCGCTCAGCGTCGCTCCTGCTCTCACTCCGGGTCCCCTGCGCGGCTCCGACGCTGCTATCTCCCCTCTCCGGTCTCTCCGGCTCTCCTCCTCGCGCACTGGCAGCCCCCGCTTGTCGGGGAGAAGCCCCAACCTCTCCTCCCCGCTGCAGACGCTCCCGCCGAGCTGCGCTGGCCCCAGGTCGGCCCCGCGGACTCGCGCCGCAGCTGCCCAGGGCGCTCGTGGCCGCGCGGCGCCGCCCCAGGCTTGCAGGCGAAGGGTTCGGGCGCGCCCCGGACACTAGGCGCAGGAGGCGGCCGGCGGCCACAGGAATCGCGAGGCGAGCGGGACGGGCACCCAGCTCCACCTGACGCTCTCCTCGCGTTACACCCGCTGCTCCCTCGGTTCCTCCCGCCCACCGCAGCGGGGCGGGGCGGCCGCGGTGCGCGAACTCGCGCCAAGGACCGCGCCGTCTGCCTCCGCCTGCAGGTGGGGAACGCCAGGCTTTATCACTCCGCTATTCAACGAACGCAGGGACGGCACCCAGGAAAACCGGGTCCTGTTTCAGTTCAGATAGCGAAGATGGAGCAGAAATAACTCTGCAGCGCGTACTCAGGCAGACAGACGCGCGCACTTTGACTTTGCTAGGAATTTTGACTTGTAGAGAACCGAGCTCGGAAGCCGGGCCAGGAACGGGGCGAGGCCAGTGAGCCGGGGTTGTGCGAGTGCAAGCCTTTATTTAAAGTTTTGATATTTTGTCTACTATGAATTTTTTTTTGGTATTACATTCAATTTTTAAAATATTCCATTCATTCAACATTAGCGTTACTTAACAGTTGCGCCAGAGACTAGTGTGTTAGTCCTTTAACCCTAGTCCTGGCCTTGGTGGAAGTCTAAAAATTTACATTTTATTCCAGTTTCTGTCCAAAGGAGCAATCCCTGCAAGTGTGGAATGCGGAGCTCGGTTTAGCAGCAACTAACACTACACTTCTTGGGCGTCTGCTGTGTGCCAGCCGGGGAGGGGTCGTTCTCTTCCTCTCCTCCTCTTCTCAAATTCACAGTACAGGCAGAGATTGACAAACTCACTCACGTTACCACCACCGCGAAGTTAAAAAAAAAAGTTACTAAGTTTTTTGGATGATATCGCGAAGAAATAGCTTATTAATCTTCTCTATGTAAAGACAGGTTTGAAAGGCTTTTTCTTCATTAAAATGAATTCAAATGTAATACTAATAGAAGAATCTTACAAAGTCATTCTTGAATTATTAATTGGGTTCACTTAAACTACTGTTGCACAAGAACTCTGTAAATAGCTCCTCTTTCATTACAGAAAAAAAATGATAAATCTAAAGTTTTGATTGACAGATTAGTTGCCTTGAGTGAGACAGAGAAAATGGAAATCATTTGCTAAGTTGGACCTAGAGTAAAACAACAAATGTCCATTATTTTGTACCAATTTGTCAAGCATCAGAAGGAGTCTTTAAAAATGTAAACTTGGCGGGGCGCGGTGGCTCACGCCTGTAATCCCAGCACCTTGGGAGGCCGAGGCGGGCAGATCACGAGATCAGGAGATCAAGACCATCCTGTCCAACATGGTGAAACCCCATCTCTACTAAAATGCAAAAAAAATAGCCCGGCGTGGAGGTGCGCATCTGTAATCCCAGCCACTCAGGAGGCCGAGGCAGGGAAATCCCTTGAACCCGGGAGGCGGAGGTGGCAATGAGCCGAGATCGCGCCGCTACACAGCAGCCTGGTGACAGAGCAAGGCTCCATCTCAAAAAATAAAATAAATGTGTACTTGGATGTTCAAAGTGATAGCTTAATGGAGAAAAGCCAAAAACTTCTACAGAAGTAGACATTAGCAAATTTCTAAAGAAATTGGCTTCATTAAACTGTAAAATCACTAGTGTAGTGAGGGTGAATGCATTGTTCTACAACATTGGAGGAATATATTTATATTTATGAATATGATTCCCAATACAAAAAGTACACATTTTACACACTTATAGGTACAATCAAAATTCGTTCCAAATTGACCATATCTACTAAATGTACACACCATTTTATATGGTTAAACCAATAAGCATCAACATTTTCTTTTAATACAGGAAGCTTGTAATTGTTGTTTTGATTCCCCTGCTTTTGACTTAAAACTTATTTAGGTTTATTCTACTTAAGTTTTTTGATTAGGGGATTTGAAGTCCTTAGACATAAATGTGAGTCTTGAAATGCATTTTATATGGCTATAATTGCTGCTACATGGTTAAATTTTTATTTAAATCAGCATAGACACTTGCTGTGGTGATAATGCTGGCAATGAACTTTGCAGACTCAGAGTGGTGAGGCTCTAGAAATTACTTTGCCTTCTAGAGAAGCATTCATTACAATCATCACACACTACACATTTACTGGACAAATGAAGGCATAAATTGGAGGTGGTTGATGTAACTAGAACACTGGATGTCCCAGAAAAAAATATTAAATATCACAGATATAAATGTTTTATATGTTGCAGCTTTATTTCCTTTCTTTCCTACTTTCCGTGATAATGCAAATGAAACTTTGAAACTTCGTACTTACCTTCTGTTTAAGCTTAACATGGATAATAAATACAATTATTATATTTTTATTTCCATTTGGATAATGGTTGCATAATTCAACCAGAATAAGAAGGGAATAATATCTACTTTGTAATAAGCACGTATTGAGGAAGTGAGTGTATTTATATTGGAATAAATGATACTGAGGTGTGTTTGATGACTAGCTTCTGAATTATACGAATGTAATGTTTGTTAAGACAGGCTTTTTCAAAATTTGTTTTTGAATATTTTGAATTACAAAATAAACGTTTTTACAAGAATCATATAAGGAAAATGTTAATAATTGCCACTACCATCACCTCAACCCCACTGAGGTAACCAGTGATACATAATAGGCTAACAGGCTGGTATGTATCCTTATATATCCTTGTTTTGGCTTTTCTTCTTTCTTTCTTTTTTACTTTTTTTTTTTTCCTGAGAAAGAGTCTTGCTCTGTCACCTAGACTGGAACGTAATGCCGTGATCTTGGCTCACTGCAACCTCTGCCTCCCAGGTTCAAGCAATTCTTGTGCCTCAGCCTCCTGAGTAGCTGGGACAACAGGTGAGTGCCACCATAACCAGCTAAGTTTTTGTATTTTTGGTAGAGACAGGGATTTTCCATGTTGCTCAGGCTGGTCTCGAACTTCTGAGCTCAAGTGATCCACCTGCTTTGGCCTCCCAAAGTGCTGGGATTACAGGCGTGAGCCACCACACCTGGCCTTGGCTCTTCTTATATATAAACATATACAGCCTTGCACATAGACTTGTGCTTATTTTGTTTCAATATGGTTTTACCTCGTACTTTACATTCTCACCCTGCAGTTTTATCTTCTCTCTTTGAAGTATACCATGTGCATTCCAGTCTAAGCTAGAATTTAGTTTTCAGTTCTAGAAAACAGAGTGAGAATACAAAAATGTAACCACATTTGCCTGCCAATCTAATAGCACTTTAATTCCGAAATCGATCTACTTTCACAAATATGCTACTTCTCAAAGAATTATTTTTCTTATGATATTTTTCTAAGCAATGACATGTGATATTAATCAGATTTTTAAAATACACTAGTGTATTAGTCAAGGCACAGAAAGAAAGCGTGGTTTACTCAGATAGTTTAAGGGAACAGACTGTAAAGAAAAGTGAAGGGACCCACCAAGTGACGTTGTGGCACCCAAAGACAAGCAATAGCAGAAAGCCTTTACCACCTACAGCAGAGCAGCAGAGGGAGAAAAGGTTGTTACCAGATCCCCAGAAAGCAGCAGCCAGGAAACAGTAAGTTTTGGCAGGAGCTGAAGTCATAGAAGTAAAAAAAGCTGGCCAGGTGCGGTGGCTCACGCCTGTAATCCCAGCACTTTGGGAGGCCGAGATGAGCGGATCACGAGGTCAAGAGATTGAGACCATCCTTGTCAACATGGTGAAACCCCATCTCTACTAAAAATACAAAATTTAGCTGGGCGTGGTGGTGCGTGCCTGTAGTCCCAGCTACTCAGGAGGCTGAAGCAGGAGAATCACTTGAACCAGGAGGCGGAGGCTGCAGTGAGCTGAGATAGCACCATTGCACTCCAGCTGGGCGACAAAGCGAGACTCTTGTCTGAAAAAAAAGAAGTGAAAAAAGCTGTTGTCAGAGCCTGGAAAACAGGAGTGAATAGGGAAGAAAGTTTCTGAGCCTTGACTTCTGAAACCCTCCTGTTTCTGTGGGTGTCTTTCATCAGTCAAAACCAACTGGAAGTCAGCTGGGAGGGAAGCAGGGTGACACTCGGGCAGGAAGGATGACACTTGGGGCTGGAAGGGTAGAGGGTGGTTCTGAGGACCTCCACAAAGAGTGGCCAGCACATCCCAGAACACTGACACTTATCAAATCAAAAGTGATCACATCATTTGTGAAAGTTTATTTTTGTTTTGTGTATTCATGTTCTTGAATGAATGATTTATAAAGTAATGGCTTAGAATAGAAATCTAAGGCTTTTATTTTTAAAATTATGAACTGAAGTAATTGTACTTGCTAGAAATTAAACCAGAGGTTTGAAGTCAAATAGTTTACTCTCTTCTATTTATATTAACAGGGAAGATTAATTGTGTGGAATATCATAGTTTTGAATGGAGATTTTTATTAACATCAGGAAATCACCAGAGTCCACTTATCTTTCCTTATTTTTCACAGAAATAGAAAGACTGATGTTCTAATGGAGCAAAAAGATGAGGTTTCACTTCTTGTGGCCTTCTGACATCCATCAATATTTAAGAAAAACAGTTCTCACATTTCAGGGCCAATTGGGAATTAAGTTGAGCTCAAATACAAAGGCAAGTATTCTTTATTAAAACATTGTGTCTTTTTGTGAAATCAATAAGCTAGCCTAAAATCTAATCTTTCGAAACTACAATAGGTTAAAAAAAACAAGTGAATAAATGGTAAACAAGTTGAAAATTTCTCTCCAGTTTCTTATCACTGGCTAATTGGGAAGAATTGAAAAGTTAGAAGAGGAGAAAATTATAATCAAGCTATTCCATTAAAAAGTTGCTTAACTGTTTTATTGAAATTAATTCTATAGGGAGCCCTGACTGCATATTTGATAAGGAACATTAACACTAATACATAAAATACCATATGTGCTCATGTATTAAAGAAAACATTCTTCCAAATGTTTTCTTTTATATAAAAAGATAAGTGTTACCCTAAATATATGTTAAACTTATAGAAAGAACAGTCACAGTTAGAATGTAATTTTGGGGACTAGGAAATCAACCCCAGACTTCAGCAAATCAATGTTCTACAACTGAAGTGTGCTAATATTTAGTATGAAATCCCTTATGGATTTCAGATCTTTTCCTGAAAGCAAACTTTAATATAGCTGAGGTCATCTGGTCTTGGGCTGGAGATGGGGAGAATGAGAGGAGGAATGTACCATAAGGGGTGGAGTGTAGGGATGGGAGAGAGTAAAGAAAGGCATTAGTTAAATGTCAGAGGTGAATTTATTCACTCTGTAGTTTTGTCTAAACTGAAAACCAATCCTTGCTTGAATGGATTGCTAGAGAATACTTCTCTCATGAGGCAAGAATAAAGTTATAATTGTAAAACTTCAAGCTTAAAAATAATGAGACTCTATGTTTGGGGCATCTTTTTAACTCAGCTAATCTAAGGATATAAGAAAACACTGTTCCTATTTAAGGAGCAAAAATTGGTAGATACGTGTTTGGGAGAATTTTTAGATTTGCCAGCATTTGTGTTTCAGAACGCTCAACAGCCTCATGGCAAGCCTGAATTTCTGGATATAATGAAGTGGGGACTGTTTTGCCTTGAGTAGATCCAGTTTGTGAAGTCTCCGGGGAATAGCATGCTTCATGCCTGCCTGCAGACGAGCCTCAAAGTGCCTTAAGAAAGCACTTTGATCAGAAGATAGACAACTCTTGTTATAGAAGGAGAAGGAGTGTGTAATTCATCTCCTACTGGTAAGAATAGTTATTCCTTTTGCAAACACTGTAAATGTGCAATCTAGAAGCTAGAAATAAGTATGCAGTTAGAAGGAAGTCTTTTTCACATATGTCGTAAAACTACTACACTTTCTGCAGTGGTAAAGCTAGGCAGAGATTGTAAATCTAAGCAGAGAGGTACCCAGGATTGTGGTAGTGTACGCCGAGTATTCCTACATGATGGCAGAGAAAAAAGAATGAAGATTACATGCAGGGTAGCTTCCTAAGAATATTAGATAAGAACATCTGCAGAACAACTTATTATGCATCTCCTGGTCCAAATTTCAAAGAAACTGCTGCTGGATATAAGGATATAAAAAAAGAGAGAGAGAGAAAGGGAGAAAACAAACAAACTGGCACTCAAGTGATAGCATATTTGGTTGCACTTAATATTTAGGAAAGCCTGTGACTCAGGGAAATGAGATGGTTTGGAGGTAGACTTTAGAAATGAAAGCAAGACACTAAAGTTCTCTCAAAACCTTGGATCCTATCTTTTATAATAAACCGAAGTATATCTTTTGTGATTAGCTTGTGATAATTATTTGAGACTAATTTATGAAAAGTTCCCACTGCTATAATATACTGAGCTCAATAAATTATTCATATTTTATTTTCATTAATTAAAATAAACCCAAATCCCATTAAGAACTTTTTCAAAGGCAGATAACCATTACTACAAAATGCTTTGTTGTCACATTTCTTTTCATTCCATAAATCAAATAGACGCTTCTTTTTCTCTAAAGGCTATTTAAGCATATTATGTTTCCCAGGAAAGGCTATGGTTAAATGTTGGCATTTTGTCCTTATGTTTCTCTAGTTTCCTGTCTTAGCAGTGTAGAATGAAGTTGTGCCAGAACAATTTCCACATAAATATTGAATAGAGTGGACTCTTCATGGTTCAAAGAGTTTTGTGCCAATATGTTTATTATCTTAAGTGTTCAGTGTAAATTTATGAAATTTTAATATTCTCTCATAAACACCTAAGTGTAATTACCATTAAATACAGATTCACAATCATGTTAGGACTGATATTCATTTTGTTTCATATGATTTGTTCTTTTTAACTTCTTGTTTCTATCAACAAATCTAACAGATGGCAATTTGTCAAGTGCCAATTATGCATATGGTGCCTACTTATATAAGAAGTTTCCTGACACTAAGCTCATCTTCTACACAATGTTTCAGAAAAAAGGCAAATAAATTTTAAAGTTCTACATTCTTGGGTAAATTTCACCCTTAAAAATTCAGCCAATTGTACTAATCTTATAAATAACCATTTTAGGGAGCCTAAAGTTTTCTTATCATTAAAGCTCTAGTTGAATCAAATGTCAAAGTATTGGTCTATTAAGTTTCTTTTTTTCAGATATAAATAAGTTAATTTTGATGTATTTTATTTCCTCTTTTAAAATCAGCCTTTTGAGGCACGGTGGCACACTCCTGTAATGCCAGTATTTTGGAAGGCCAGGGCAGGCAGATCACTTGAGGTCACGAGTTTGAGACCAGCCTGGCCAACATGGTGAAACCCTGTCTCCACAAAAAATACAAAAATTAGCCAAGCACAGTGGCACACACCTGTAATCCCTGCTACTTGGGAGGCTGAGGCACAAGAATCGCCTGAACCCCAGGAGGAAGGGGCTGCAGTGAGCCAAGATTGTACCACAGCACTGTAGCCTGGGCGGCAGAGTGAGACTCCATTACAAAAAAAAAAAAAAAAAAAAAAAAAAAAATGCTAACCTTTTTAATGCTTAGACACAACTTGTAGAAATTTAGGTTAGTTCAGCCACTGTGGAAAACAATGTGGTAATTTCTCAAAGAACTTGAAACAAAATTACTATTCAACCCAGCAATCTCATTACTGGGTATATACCCAAAGGAATATAAAACATTCTACCATAAAGATATATGCATGTGTATGTTCATTGCAGCACTATTCACAATAGCAAAGACATGGAATCAACCTAAATGCCCATCAGTGGAAGACTGGATAAAGAAAATGTGGTACATACACACCACGGAATACTACACAACCATTAAAAAGAATGGCACCATTTTCTTTGCGGTAACATGGATGGAGCTGGAGGCTGTTATACAAAGCAAACAAACACAGGAACAAGAAACCAAATGTCGCATGTTCTCACGTATGAGTGGGAACTAAACACTGAGTACATACGGACACAAAGAAAAGAGTAACAGGCACTGGGGCCTGCTTAAGGGTGGAGGGAGGGAAGATGGTGAAAACTGTGAAACTACCTATCTAGTACTTTGCTTATTACCTGGGTGTCAAAACAACCTGTACACCAAACCCCATGATATGCAATTTACCTAACAAACCTGCATATGTACCTCTGAACCTAAAATAAAAGTTAAAAAATAGTAACAATAATCACCCTTTTAACCTATCTTTTAACATTTAAAGTTTGCAAAGACAAAGTTTTGTTTACCTATGGAACATGGTTTACTAACTGAGAGACTCTGGGCAAGTGACTCTCTTGGCCTCTTAAGTAGGAATAATAACAATACATGCCTCCAAATATTCCTGTGAATATTAAGTGAACGGATATGTACTGGACACTTAGAAAAATGCTTGGGTTGTGGTGCTATTTAAGAGCCATTATAATGGCAGCACTGTATGCACAGAAATGAAAAACTTTAAAGTACATGTGAAGAAACATTAACAAAATCTAATCATCAGTATGACATAATATAACTAAAAATTGTATTTAGGTACTAAAAGTAAGAATATTTCTACTTAAAGTTCTAGACACAATGAAAATAACATTAAAAAATAAAAGTAAAATAAAGACTTTTTCAGATATAGAAAACCTGAAATATTTCATCTCCAACATACCCGCTTCATAATAAATGTTAAAGTTTGAGGCAGAAGAAAATTGAAAAACTGATGCTAATTGGAAATATAAATATATGCAAAGGAATGCGGAACACTGGACATGGTAACTACATGGATAAAATTCTGAAATGTTTTTCTTCTTATTTAAGTATTTTTAAAAGATAAGTAACAGTAATAACAATGTAGCATGAGGTTTATAACACACGTAGAAGTCAAATTTATGACAGTGATGGCATAATGCCTACAAGGAGAAAAATGGAGTATGCTATTGAAACATTTTATATGTGAAGTAATATAACTTGAATATATACTGTGAAAAGTTAAAAATAAATGCTATAAACCCTAAGCCAACCACTAAAATATGCTAACAAAGAGTAAAGGCTGATAAGCCAATGATAGAGATAAGATGAGATTCTTAAAGAAATTCTCAATTATCCTTAAAAAAGGGCAAAAAGGAGAATGAGTAACAAAGTACAGAGGAAACAAATAAAAACCAATTTAAGAAAATAAACTTAAATCTAACTATATCAATAATCACATTAAATATCAATTGTCCAAAACACTTACAGGGAGAAAGAAAGATTCAACTTACTAAAATTAAGAATGAAAGAGGGAACATTGCTACTGACCTTATAGAAATAAAGAGAACTATACAACATAATAAGAAAAGAAAACATATGTCAACATATTAGATAACTTTGACAAAATATCAAATTCTAGAATAATATCTACCACTCATTTAAAGAAGAATTAGTGCCATTCTTCACAAGCTCTTCAAAAATATTGAATATATATTACAGCATTAGTTATAATAGCCAAAAAGTAAAAACAACCCCAATGTTAATTAACTGATGAATGGATAAACACAATATGGTATATCTATATATCATATCTTGACCAATGAAAAGGAATGAAGCACTGACACAGGCTGCAACCTGGGTGAAAATATTATATTCTTGCAAATATCATGCTGGATAAAAGAAACTAGAAACCAAGAGTGCATTTTGTATTATTTCATTTTTATAAAATCTCCCAGACAGGCATGTTTAGACAGTGGTTCCCTAACGATGTGAGGAGGAGGAGGAATGGGAAGTGACGGCTCATGGGTACTGAGACTGTTTTGAGGGTACCAAAAATGTTATAAACTTTGGTGATGATTGAACAACTGAATATGTATCAAACATTTTAAGTGGGTAAATTACACAAAATTTAAATTATGGCTTAACAAATCTGTTCTTAAAAAATGTACCAGCAGCAGAAAGTTAGTTATAAATTAATGAGGAATAACAGTGCTTATCTTGATTAAGCTTATAATGGATGATGATTATTTTACTTGTTTTATTCTACAGGAAACAGTTTTAGATTCAGTGATTAAACAAAGGACTACCTTTACACTCTACTTATTTTTTAAGTAAAAAAAAATAAATTATTAAAAAGTGTATAAGCTGGTTCATATATAATTCACCCTTCCATCTCTTTTACTTCCACTTACTTTAGTTATATTTGGGGTTTCATTCAATATTGTCTATGGAATCTGTTAATTATTATTTAAAGGAAAGAGGAAATAAGTAGGGAATTAATTACGGAGCCATCCAAACAGTAAAAGATCTGAGATGTTGTGCTGACTTAAAGTTCTACAAATGTGAAGAAAGTAAAGCCTTGATTGTCTTGGATTTTATAAGTATTATTTTGTTGACAATATACTAAAGTACATACAACTAATTTAAAATAAGAATAAGGTATATGAAAACATGTAAGATGCAGCTAAAGCAGGGGTGAAAGGAAAATTTTTATTACTGAATGTTTATATTAGAAGTGATAAAGGTCTCAACCAACTAAGTTCCTACAACAAACAAACAGCAAACAAACAAAAACAAGAAACAAAAGAGCAAAATAAGACCAAATCAAGAAAAAGCATATTTTTGTATAACTTTCAAATTATCCTCTAAAAATAGTCATGAGTTCAGAATTTGGTGTACAAATTCTATATTATGTCTCCTTACCTTTAAAATGCATTTCTTTTCCTTGATATAAATGTATTATCTGTACTGCTATGAATACTGAAAAGCCATAACTATGACTTTTTTTTTAACTTTGCAAATGGAATAATGGAGAGAAGGAAGGATGGGATTCTCCTGAGATATTTAGATAAACGTTAGAGAGAAAGAAAATGTTCAAGTTGATATTCTGATAAACTTGATAAATCACATGAACAAATTTGACATTTATGAGAGTCAATGAAATGAAAAACAATATAACTGGGTGTAAAGAAAGAAGGAGATCAGAAAAGAATGCAAGGTTAAATAGTCCCTCATATTGGTCACAAGGCCAAATCAGCTGGCTCAGAATGTCATTTACTGCAGTGAGAAAGTCTCACTAAATTTCCTCCTTTAAGGAATGCCTTTGTTCTTAGGAAATCTACACTAGTGTATAGAAGTAAAGGGGTGTACTGTTTGCAACTTGCTCTTAGATAATTAAAAAAAAAGTGTGTGTATATCTGTATCTATACATATCTAGAATAAACAAATGTGATGAAATGTTAACAGTTGGTGAACCTGGGTAAAGGGTAGGTAGTTCTTTGCATATTTTTTCAACTTTTAAGCACACGTGAAATTATGTCAAAGTGAAAATGTTTGTAAAAATTAAAAAACATACCATTTCAAAATAGGCTGTATGTTATATAAGAGCTGCGAAATGTTTTTGCTTAAATTTTTTGTGGTAAGATTTTAGTCTTCCAGGAAAAGTTTCATATTGGTTATTACTGTGAAAAATAATGAAGTGGGTTGCTTCTAATTTTTCTAAGTTGCCTTTTGAATGATTGAGCATCTATACCAAACTAAACATACTTCTCTATAATTTTTAAAAATTCAAAAATGATGTCCTTTAAAGTAAGAAAGTAAACTGTGGTCGATTCTTCCACTGTTGTTAATTTGCAGTGTCCCACTTATCTCTGATGGGACATCAGTAAATTTACTTGCCTTATTGTACTTATTCCTTGATGTATTTCTAATGATTATATCATTCTTTGAAGGCTTACATTTGTACCCCCTCAACAATTATGAAATAAAGTGTTGTGTTTGAATATGCTAAATGAATAAGAACTATCATGAGCTCTTCAGAAAGTAATTAGCCTAGAAGTCACGAAAATTCCCACTATAGTATTTTTAAAGATAAGATAAATACTTTCCAAATAAAAAACAAAGTAGAATTTGATTTACTGCTCTACTCTCTGTTTTTCCTTTTGTTTACCATCATATATATCAGCTGTATCTAATTTATTTTCCTCATAATCATTTTATTGTAACTTTGTGTTTTAAACTTTTCTAGTGAAACCTGGCTGATAACTTTTAAAGCAGCAACTTGCTTTATGAGAATTTCTTCTTAATTCTCTTATATCAGACAGTGCAACATATAGAGAATTATGGATGTAAAGACCATATAAATGTAGTTTACAGATGATTAACACTCATCATTTTTAGCTGTAGGGTTTAGACAATGTGGAAGCATTGACAACTAGACTTCATTTCCATTGCTGATGAACATTACCTACACTACTCATTAACAACAACAAAAACCATCAAAAAAAATCCCCAAAACCCATGAAAAAGTCATTTTTTAAAAATTTTGAGTTGATATTGTAGCCTGCCAGCTAGCTCTTCCCTTCTCAAGTGGCCACTGATAATTCTGCATGAAAATGTTAGAATCTGATTAGATATTTGGAGTGTAAATCAAAATAATTACATATTTGTCCACTTTGGAAAGTAACGGAGGTGAGGGGTGTGTGTGTGTGCCAGTATGCACGCACACATGCCTATGCACACACACGTGTTGTGTTTTCTTGTTTTATTTTGTGTTTGAATTTTTATTTTTAAATTGTAAACTGACATACCATAGTTGTATATATTTCGGGAGTAAAAAGTGATGTTATAATTTATGAATACAATTTAGAATAATTATATCAAGCTAATTAACATTCATTACCCCAAATACTGGCCATTTTTAATGGTGAATGCATTTAAAATTTACTCTCTTACTGATTTTAAAATGTAAAATACTTTATTATGTACTATTTTCACCAACTTTTACAATATATCTCAAAGAAAAAAAATACCTTATTATTCCTTGTGTATAACTGAGGCTGTGTACACTTTGACCATCATCTATCCATTCCACCCCACACTTCCAGCCTCTGCTGATGACCATACTACTCTCTGCTTCTTTCAGTTTGATTGTTTTTGATTCCACATATAAGTGAGAACATTCAGTATCTGTCTTTTCTGGGCCAGGCTTATTTCTTCTAGCATAACATTTTCCAATGTTGCTGCCAATGAAAAAATTGTCTTTGTAAAGGCATGTAATTGTTACAGTCTCTTATGATCCTTTGAATTTTTGTGAGATCAGTTATAATGTCTCCTTTGTCATTTCTAATTTTATTTATTTGAGTCTTCTTTCCTTTTTTCTTAGTCTAGCCAAAAGTTTACTGATTCATATTTTTAAAAGAACTTAGCTTTGTTCATCTTTTGTGTCAGTTTTCTAGTTTCTATTTTATTTATTTTTGCTCTGATCTTTATTATTTTATTTCCTTCTCCTAACATTGGAAGAGTTGGTTCGCTTTTTTTTCTATTTTCTTGAGGCATAATATTAAGTTATTTGAGATCTTTCTTCTTTTTGATGTTGATGTTTATTGCTGTGAACTTTCCTCTTAGAAATGCTTTTGCTGAATCTCATTAATTTTGGTATGTTGTGTTTTCATTTTTGTTTTTCTCAAGGTATTTTTACATTTCCCTTTTAATTTCTTCATTGACTTATTGGTTGTTCAAGAGCATGCTGCTTAATTCTTTTAATTTTAATTTCTTCATTAACCTATTGGCTGTTCAAAACCATATTGCTTGATTTCCACATATCTGTACATTTTCCAGAATTCCTTCTATTGTTGATTTTTAGTATCATATCATTGTTGTCTGAAAAGGTACTTGATGTAATTCTAATTTTAAATTTGCAAAGACTTGTCTTGTGATCTAACCTGTTATCTATCCTGGAGAATGTTCTATGTGTGCCTGAGAAGAATGTATATTCTGCTTCTGTTAGGTGAAATTTCTATATGTGTCCATTAGGTCCATTTGGTATGAAGCGTCCTTCAAATTCAATGTTATTTTCTATCTTTTTATTTTAATAAAATAATTACTTAATTTATGACAGTAGGAAAGTAGGATCTGGTGTTCTCTGAGCTTCTTTGATTTGTGGGCAGATATCTGTCACTAATTTTTAAAAGTTCTCAGCCATCCCTTTTTTCTTTTCACATTCTGGGTGAATGCAGTGTTAGTAAAAGGTGCTAGATTTGTGCAACCCTAAAAATAGGTGACACTTTTGACTCACAGATCCATGGGAGCCTCTCCTGAACAGAGTTTCTTTATCCACACACTTCACTTCTCATACACACTCTCTTACATAGGTGTTCTGGCCACCAGTAATCTCTGAAGGATGGAAGATGAAGAGACATAACATGACCTTTACACGAGTCTCTACTCCTCCCAAAAGAGTGACTGTTCCTGAAAACTTGACCAACAGAAAAACAGGGGATATCAACATATGTAAGCACTCATTACTCATGTAATGAAGGCCTTGGCAAAATGTGACACTTGAATTTCTGCTCAGGGAGAGTAGAAAATAAGAACAGCGAATATAAAGACTGGTAAAGAATACAGGCTCAAAGGTGATTGAGTATTAAAGGAACGTCTTGATTAGGCTTTGCTTTATTTTTCTCTCGTGGAGTATGAAACTGGGTGCTGCAATTAAATATGTTTCTTGATTTCTTAAAATGTCATAGGCTGTTTCCAATTTTAGGTTTTCTTGAAGTTTCTTAAATCGAAATTTGATTCAGAGTAACGAGAAAATACAATATTAAAGTTAAGATGGAAAGTAGGTCAAAAGGCAATCATGTTAAAGAATAGGATAATTGCAGATAGGGCCTTGAATACAAAAGTAATCTTAAAATTTGCATAAAGAACTGAGATTTCTTCAGAAAGCTATAGTGAAATGGGACACTACAAATCAAACACAAATTTAAAAATGAACACATTTATTCAATACATATCCATAGGTTATTCTTGATTAAATGTATGAATTCTAAGAATAAAGTTTTGGAGTTGGGGACGCCGCGCTGTGGTCGCAGCGGCGGTATGGTCGCCGCAGTTTCTCGGGTCTTCGCTTCGGCCACCTTGGCCCCTGTGGGTGCGCAAGGCTGGGAGAGAGGCTCCCCACCCCCTCTGCTTCCAGATCCCTGGGGAGCCGGGCTGTCATCGAGGGCCGTGTGAGCGCAGCTCTGCCGGCTCCGGGTCCCGGCGGCTGCGGGAGAAGCCCGGGAAATCACGGCTGGGGAGGGGCCGCCCGGGAAGGGCACGAGTTCCCTGGTGACCAGGGCGCACGGCGGGCCCCACGCCCTTCCATACGCGTCCTCGCGGTACATTTCTCCTCACATCCTCGGGGTGTGTGTGTTGGTGACCGAAAGAAGCGTATCTAACCACGACTCTCTGGAAGCGTCTTGTATTAGGCGCTCCGGGGCCGGACGCCTTGGGTCCACATCTCCATCCACCACTTACTGGTTCTGGGACCCCTGCAAGTCGCTTAACCTCTCTTTCAAGTGTAACATGCAGAAAATAATAGCAACCTATCTCCTAAGGTGGTTGTGAGGGTTAAGTGGATTAATATCTGTGAAGTGCTTAGAACTGAGTGTGATAAACAGCAAAACCATAAGTGCTGCTCATCTTTTTGAGCTTGGTATGTAAAAGGAGATAGTGCACTTTTCTTCTCTTCCAACCCCCATAAATAATTGCCCAAAAGTACGAAAAATATGTATTTTTTTCTTATGGATATGGGCTTTTTGCATAGCCTGTTTAAAAACAAAGCTTTCTAAACAACTTAGTTGTACATCCTACTTTAGAGAAAAGACAAGTGTTAAGTGATGGTGAACTTGAAAACCGTAACTGTTGTTTGGAAAACCACAAGAAAAATGGCCAGAACATATTTGTGCTAAAAAGAGTTAACATAACAGGCCTGAAACTGCTGTCTTAGAAAGGACTGCTTGCAGTGTTGGTGACTGTTTGGCTTCTGGGAACTTCGATTTTGGGTTTGTGCTTAACAATGCTTTATGCCGAAATTACCAGCTTCTATAAAAATCTGGGACACCAAGTCTCTAATGGGCTTCCCTGGCAACATTGTATACATGTTGCTGCCTTTTCCGTGCTGGAGGAAGGGTGTGTTTTGTTTGACCCCTCCTGGGAGAAAGGCCGCATAAGGAGCCTACACATGATTCCTCCAGACTCCGCTATGTCTTTTTCTACTATGATGTGCCTGTATATCCATACTGCATTGTGTAATAAATATCAGCCATGAGTACAACTTTATGTTGAGTCCCGTGCATCCTATCAAAGCTCCAAATGTGTGGGAGGTCACGGAGATCTTCAGGCACAGTTTTTTAAATTTGTGTAAAGTAAATAACAGATGTGGGTGAAAGATCCAACTAAAGCCTTACCTGAGAAAGCCAAAAGAAGTAAAAGGTTTACTGTACCTCACAGTGAAGACTCTGCAGATGATATTGCTGTGGGTTTACCTTGCCAATGTGGAAGTCATGCTATCAGTGTGAATCACGTGAAGACAGCAATAGCTGAGAATCTGTGGTCGGTTTGTTCAGAATGTTTAAAAGAAAGAAGATTCTGTGACGGGCAGCCAGTGCTTCCTTCTGATATTTGGTTGTGCCTCAAGTGTGGCTTCCAGGGATGTGGGAAAGCCAACATTTACTGAAGCACTTCAGGAGTTCTGGAACAGAGCCCCATTGTATTATAATTAGTCTGAGCACATGGATTATATAGTGTTATGAATGTGATGAAAAATTATCAACACATTGTAATAAGAAGGTTTTGGCTCAGATACTTGATTTTCTCCAGAAACATGCTTCTAAAACACAAACAATGCTGTCCATATTTGGTGGCTGTGCATGGAGAGCCAGGTAGTACTGAAAAGCATTGCACAGTGAAGCGTGGATATATCTAAGTGCATTTTCTAGAATCATGAAACTTTGTGAAGAAAAATGTGAAGCAGATGAAATAAGGGAGGAAAAGGCAGAAGTTTATCTGTAAGAGGACTTACAAATTTAGGAAATACTTGCTTTTTTAATGCAGTCATGCAGAACTTGGCACAGACTTACTGATCTGACGAATGAGATCAAAGAAAATAGTACAAAACTCAAGATTTTTCCTTCCTCAGACTCTCAGCTTGACCCATTAGTGGTGGAACCTTCAAGGCCTGGACCACTGACCTCAGCCTTGTTCCTGTTTCTTCACAGCATGAAGGAGACTGAAAAAGGACCACTTTCTCCTAAAGATCTTTTTAATCAGCTTTGTCAGAAGGCACCTCGATTTAAAGATTTCCAGCAACAGGACAGTCAGGAGCTTCTTCATTATCTTCTGGATGCAGTGAGGACAGACGAAACAAAGCGAATACAAGCTAGCATTCTAAAAGCATTTAACAACCCAACTACTAAAACTGATAATGATGAAACTAGAAAAAAAGTCAAAACATATGGAAAAGAAGGTGTGAAAATGAACTTCATAGATCGGATCTTTATTGGTGAATTAACTAGCACGGTCATGTGTGAAGAATGTGCAAATATCTCTGTGGTGAAAGACCCATTCATTGATATTTCACTTCCTGTAATAGAAGAAAGGGTTTCAAAACCTTTACTTTTGGGAAGAATGAATAAATATAGAAGTTTACAGGAGACAGATCATGATCGATGCAGTGGCAGTGTTGCTATAGAAAACACTCCTCAACCTAGAGCTGCCAAGAAGCATTCTTCACCTAAACATAAGAATCAACTAATTCATGAGCGAAAACGTATTAAAAAATTGTCGTCTGGAGAAACTGTTGTCATATATCAGAAAAATGAAAACCTTGAAATGAATGAGGATTCTTTAATGTTTGCAAGCCTCATGAATTCTGAGTCACCTCTGAATGAAAGCCCTACTGATGACAGTGAAAAAGAAGCCAGCCATTCTGAAAACAATGTTGATGCCGACAGTGAGGCTTCAGAATCTGAAAGTGCTTCAAAGCAGCCAGGGCTGTTCAGATCCAGTAGTGGATCCGGTGTGCACACAGATGGACCCCTTTACCCTCCATCAGCAGGTGAAATGCTGTACACTAAGGAGACTGACAGTGGTGATGCGGAAATGTCTGAAGCCATTTCTGAACTTTTTTTTGAGCAGCACTGTATCTGGAGATCAAGATTTTGACAGAGAAAATCAGCCACTAAATATTTCAAATAATTTATGTTTTTCAGAGGGGAAGCATTTGAGGCCCCAAAGTCCCCAAAATGCTTTTCAGACCCTTTCTCAGAGCCATATAACTGCTTCTAAAGAATGTTCAGTTCAGTCCTGTCTCTACCAGTTTACATCTATGGAATTACTCATAGGGAATAATAAGCTTCTATGTGAGAATTGTACTGAAAACAAACAGAGGTACCAAGAGGAAACCAGTTTAGCAGAAAAGAAAGTAGAAGGAGTTCATACTAATGCCAGACAGCAACTGCTCATTTCTGCTATTCCAGTTGTCCTAATTCTCCATCTGAAAAGATTTCATCAGGCTGGCTTGAGTCCTCATAAAGTAAACAGATATGTAGATTTTCCACTTACGCTCGATTTAGCACCATTCTGTTCTGCTACTTGTAAGGTGTGAAAGAGGCTGATAGTGAATCAGCAGGCCAGTGGGTGCATGTTAGTGACACTTATGTACAGGTGGTTCCAGAATCAAGAACACTTAGTGCACAAGCCTACCTTCTTTTCAATGAAAGAGTGTTATAACTGTTAATGGTAATGATTATTTAGGTCACTTATTTTTGAATGCTGCAGTGATAACTAAATATATAATGTGCCTTTGTAGTCTTCCCTCTTCTGTAGGAATAGCATGTTCCTCAAATGGTCCTGAACTTTTTCACCATTTTGGTGAACACTTTTAAAGTAAGTTTACTCAATGCATTAAAATTCATAGTCTTAAAATAAATGTGAATTTTATTTCCAGGTATTTATTCTGGGGGGACAAAAACCTCCCAGAATTTATAGTAGGAGAAGAAACCCCTTTATGGTGTGGCTCATTATTACAAGCATTCAGAAATAATGCTGCCTAAGTCAAATCATTCCTTACAACAGTGTTTCCTACGTGTAATACCACCTTCCTGAACTCTCACATATTCTATATCATGGTTATTTAAAAAAAATATTTTTAGCCTTTTTTAACCTTTGTCTTGTTTTGAGCAATCATATTCCATGTTTTATGTGCTTTTATATTTTTTATAATAAACATTAAGGTAAATATATAACTATTAAAGAAAAGTTCTTTATCCATGTACCACTTAACTTAACATCATCTCAGGGCCATCCAGTGGTATATGTGTACTACCATCTAGGAAACTGCTATAACACATAACTTCATGAAGTAACACCTAATATGGTACAGTTCCCTTGTCGTATTCTATGTGATTCAGCCATATAAAGGGTCACTGTAATTTCAGTAGTTTAGATTTACAAATAATCTGCTGATTAGCTTATTACTCTGAGGTTTTGAAAAACTAGAAATATGTTCAGGCATTTCATGAACATATCATTTGCAGCCTCTTCATGGTGGAGTTAAGAATAACTTCAAGTAGATTAAAAGGTCAAATTATAACTATAGATTATTATAACATGCAGAATTGGCAGTTCGAAGTTGATAATACATATAGGACCATATGATAGCTTTGAAATATATATTACCAATTATACTTCTAAATGATAAGAGAATTATATTCTTAACAGAAAAATACAATTTTTTTTTTTACTTCTTGTAAATGCTAAACATAGTTTTGGGGTTTTGAAGTCACTTAATTTTTGTCTTCAGCAAGCATCATTAATAAGTTCAGGTAAATTCAGCTTTTATTTTAATGGGGCATTAAGCTGATTTTCTTTTTAAATAATTAAATAATAACAAAAAATATGATCATTTTTCCCCTCTAGATTATACATTATTGAGCTGTCAAAACTTGGCATGAAAAATATTACTATAACTTAGGCTTAAATATCAAAAAATAATGGCTACTTCAGTGTCATATTGTTGAAATTGAAACAAAACTGCATGGTTCAAGCATCTTAATCATTACTGCCAATGAGTGATAGTGCAGGCAAGGGCCGGGTAAATGCCTAGTCCCACATCATTCTCCTCCTGGGAAGGAAGGATAAAAGAATAGTGTCTGTGGATAATCTATGGAAATATTTAATCAAGGCTCTCTTAAACACATAAGCATATCTAATGTTATCAAGGTTACCAGGGCTGCCTTTTGATATACGGATGAACATAAATGTGATTAAAGATGGTAACAGTATACAAAATGTAGAGCTTAAAAATGTCATTGCATAAATTCTGTTTTTAAGATGTTGAAATGTTAATAGTAGTGTTTTTCTTGATTTTTAACAGTGAAATAATCAAGAAATATATCTTAATCTGCAAAGTCAGGCTATGTTTTATAAAGGTATTTTACAGCATTTTCTGTTTAATTGTAATCTGTTATCATTAGAGATCTCAGTACCAGAGCAGTGAATTTTTTGAAAAATATTCAATGTCTTTATTCAAGTCAGCCATCTTGGTAAGAGCAATTTTCACCACCACCCTCCCACCGCCCAGATGTAAATATAGGTGAGTTAATTTTTCTTACAGGAAAGATACTGTTAAGAGACATGAACTTTTCATGGGATGGTCACTTGTTTCAAAGATAAATATTTGGATAGATACCCATACTTACTATGAGTCAGTCACAGTGCTGACAGTTTTTTAACATCATTTAAAATGGAAAGATCTGCATAGATTTTTGACATTATTCCATAAGTAACATGTAAGTAAGATATTATTTTCATTTTCTTCATGTTAAATGAGCTAATTATGAAATTTATTTTTTTATGGCTTAGCATTTATGAGTGCTTTTTCCTTGTCTTCTGAAAATAGAATAAATTCGATTTTTGATACTTAAGAATTTCCTAAAGATAGCTTTTGTAACAGAGAAAACATGTTAAATTACACATTGGTCTACATTAAAAATTCTGTTTTTATTTTGAATATTTCCAAAGCACATTTGCAGAGATAGTAAATTGCAAGGCTATTATAATAACAATAGTTTCTGGATCACCTCAGGAAACAGTACAAATAAGAATGTTTACATATCATCAACATAACTACCATAGTGTTTGAATGAATTTAAAGTAAAATAAGTTTCATTCACTTTATTTAGAAACTGGTTTACCCCAGCTTCCCCTAGTTTTTTCCAAATTTAAAATGATACAATTTTGATTATGTGCAAATATTGTGTCATTTAATGTTTTAAAAACTTGTGAAGACTACTTTTTTAGGTAGCTGAGAAGAGTGATAGTTGGTATCAATTTATTAGCCAGGCATGGTGGCTCATGCGTTGGGAGGCTGAGGCAGGAAGATTGCTTGAGCCCAGGAGGTCAAGGTGCAATGAGCTGTGATCATGCCACTGCACTCCTACCTGGGTGACAGAGTGAGACCCTGTCTCAAAAATAAATAAATAAAAAGAAGACAGTTGGATCAATTCAGAGTAGTTGATGTCTGTTCTCTTATTTTAAATATACCAACAGAGCTATTTTAGTATATTTAATAGTTCTTAGCTTGCATGTGTGATGATTTCAATCAGTGATTTTATGCAATTGCTGAAAAGAATTTTCTGAAGATTAAGCTGTGAAATGTATCAACCCTCATCTGATTTTTGTAGTACAAAATAACATCCTGATTCCTTTTAAAAATTCATGTTTGTGTCAGTTTGCTGAGAATTATGGTTTCCAGGTTCATCCATGTCCCTGCAAAGGACACAAACTCATCGTTTTTTATGGCTGCATAATATTCCATGGTGTATATGTGCCACATTTTCCCTGTCCAGTCTATCATTGATGGGCATTTGGGTTGGTTCCAGGTCTTTGCTATTGTAAACTCTGCTGCAATGAACATTCATGTGCATGTGTCCTTATAGTAGAATGATTTATAATCCTTTGGATATATACCCAGAACACAAAATCAAATACCACATGTTCTCACTCATAGGCGGGTGTTGAACAATGAGAACACATGGACACAGGGAGGGGAGTGTCCATGTGTCCACTACACACTGGAGTCTGCTGGGGGGAAATAGGGGAGGGACAGTGGGGGGTGGGGAGTTGGGGGGAGATAGCATGGGGAGAAATGCCAGATATAGGTGAAGGGAAGGAAGGCAACAAATCACACTGCCACGTGTGTACCTATGCAACAATATTGTATGTTCTTCACATGTACCCCAAAACCTAAAATGCAATAAAAAAAAATGAAGTTGTTCCAAATCCCAAGTAAACTTCAGGATCATAATGACTTTTCCTTTTTTAAAAGGAGTTTCATATTTTTTTGTTACTGTTGTTTGTTTCTTCACTCTCATTTATTTTTGCTACTGTCAGTTGTGGTTGTTGGGTTCAGAAATTTTATCTCAGAGGCTCTGACTCTCCAAAGCTCAGCTGTTTGAACTGAAAACTAAGCACAATTTATAACCTCAATACTCGATACATGATTCTGAAAAAGTTAAGGTCAAAGGTTTACTCTTCATAAATTCAGGGTGATACCAGACAAATTAAAATGAAACAAAATGATATGTACTACTCAAAGTAAAATTGCATAGTTCAATGAAATCCATCATATATACCAAAAATAAATATGTAAATAAACAAACATACATGTCTGCATTACAATAGTGTGGTAGTGTGCTTCCAAATGAATGCACCACAATAATTCACAGTAGTCAAAATTAGGTCCTATTTAACCCACTTGCTCTTCTAATTAGATTTCCTGTGTAATAAGCCCAAATTTTGTTGCATAAAATACTAATTTGATATTCTCAGGTATTGCAGGGCTTGGGAACTCAGGAAGTCCACAGCGGATGACACTGCTGTCTCATGATATCTCAGATGTCCATGACTGAGAAATGAAACACCTGGATCGGGAACTGACTCTCACGGTGGCTTCTGCACTCACAGGTATGACATCCACTGGGACCATCTGAAGGCTGATGCACTGAAGTTTATATCCAGGTGTAGTCTCTGAGCATGTTTGGGCTTGTAACAGCATAAGAGCATATTGAAAGGGGACCTCAGGGAAGGAAGCTTTTTAAAATCACCAAGTAGAGGCTCGGATGACTTTTTCTGACCTAATCCCAGGAGTCATAGCATTGATTCCAACATACTCTATTTGTCTCAGGAGACCAAAGCCCACCCAGTTTCAGGAAAAAGTGACATAATCCCACCTTTTACTGGATGGAGTGACAAAGTAATATTGTAGATGTGGAAATTATGGTACTACTAATACCACTTTTGGAAAATATAATTTACAATGCTTGAATACTTTACAATTTTGCTTATGTATCTGAGTATGTATAGTCACATGCGTACAGAGCATACTCAAATACTACATATAAAATCAGGTTTATGCAAATAAAACAAATATGCTGAAATCTGCCTCTATGCTGCTACTTGGAACTCAGCTTATACTTCAAATATTTTTATAAATTGTTAAAAAGGAAAATCTGTATTAGCTATACGATGACAATAATTCTTTTAGCATATTAATAAAAAATTTACATCAAAATTATAGTATTGAAGATGAAATTCACATTCAATTATTTTTTCCATACATTAAGTGGTGAAATAGCTTAAAACGAAATGTAAACAAGTTAAAAGACTTGTTCCATCATGCTAGAATAAGACTTTTCTATGTTTATTTTATTTTATAAGATTCAGGGAGTACCAGCACAGTTTCGTTGCAAATATTTATTTCATAGTGTTGAAGTCTTGGCTTTTGGTGTACCCATCACCCGAACAGTGAACATTGTACTCAATAGGTGATATTTCAGTCCTTATCCTCCCTTCCCATCCTCCAGCATTTTGGAGTCCCCAGGATCCATTGTTCTTCTCTGTATGTCCCTGTGTAACCACTGTTTAGCTCAAACTTATATGTGAGAACATGTGATCTATCATTTTCCACTTCTCAGTTATTTCACTTAGAATAATGGCCTCAGCCCCATCCACCTCACTTCAAAAGATATGATTTTATTCTTCATATGGTTGTGTAGTATTACATCATATATATACACACACACACACATATATATATAATCACATTTTCTTTATCCAATCAACCACTGATGGACATAAGTTGATTCCGTGAGTTTACTGTTGCGAATAGTGCCGTGATAAGCATACAAATGCAGGTGTCTTTTTGATATAACCATTTCTTTTCCTTTGGGTGGGAATGCTCGATCAAATGGTAGTCCTACTTCTAGTTCTTTGAGGGCTTTTTACAGGGGTTGTACTAATTTACATTCCTACGAACAGTGTGTAAGCATTTCCTTTTCTCTACATCATTGCCAATATCTGTTGAATTTTTTTGAATTTTTAATAATAGCATTCTGACTTCTATAAGGTGGTATTTCAGTGTGGTTTTAAATCATATTTCTGTGATGACTAATGGTATTAAGAATTTTTTCATGTTTGTTGGCTGCTTGTATGGCTGTGAATGAGAAGTGTCTGCTCATATCCTTTGCTCGATCTTTAATGAAGGTATTCATTTATTCTTTGTTGAGTTTTTTGAGTTTCTCATAGATTCTGGATATTAATCTTTTTTTTTCCGGATACAGTTTGCAAATATTTTCTACCATTCATTCTGCAAGTTGTCTTTTTACTCTGCTGATTACAGTGCAAAAAGTTTTTAGTTTAATTAAGTCTCATTGGTCTATTTTTGTTTTGTTGACTTTGCTGTAAGGTCTTCGTCATAAATTATTTGCCTAGACCAATGTCCAGAAGAGTAAAACGCTGGAGGCATTATATTGCCTGACTTCCAATTATACTATAGAACCATAGTAACTAAAACAGCATGGTACTGGTATTAAAAATAGACACATAGATCAAAGGAATAGAATAAAGAATCCAGAAATAAAACTACATATCTACAACCAACAGATTTTCAACAAAGTTGATTTAAAAAATACACTGGGAAAAAGACATTCTTTCAATAAATGGTACTGAGAAAATTGGAATGCCATATTTTTAAGAATGAAACTAGACAAATATCTCTTATCATAGGCATAAATTAACTCATGATGGATTACATACTTAAATGGAAGACCTAAAATTACAGAATAAGATGGTTTTCTTTAAAACTTTTAAGATGAGATTTAGGCAAGTATAAAAAGGTTTTGTAATTTTGTCTTCTGTATGCACTATGAGTTGATGTTATATCAGAAAAGTAATCTATCTGAATGAAAATACTAAGAACAGCCTACTACAAAATGCATTTTTGACATTCTGTGTCTATTCATAAAGATTTTCTTTGGTAATCACAGGGAAGCTCCAATAAAGGTAATTTGTTTTCTTAGCCTGTATTTTTTTCAGTTTACTACCTAGTATTTTTTACATAAAAAATAATATTTACATGAAGTGTATGGAAACTTAGACTCCAATCCTGCTGTTGTTTGCTTTTACTAAATAAAAATCCCTTTCCCTTTAGCAAAATTTCCATTTATAACTTACAGATCAAGTGAATATTTATATTTAATTACATGGATTTCTAAACATATAACTTTTTGGTAAAATATATAACTAAAATAGACCTATTGAGACTAAAATAACTGTTTTTAGATTATTATTAACATCTAAGTTTATGCTTTATCCATTATTCAGATAGATGAAATTGTTCAGCAATGATTATCAACTGCTGTTGGATAATTACAAGTAGAAAAAATAAAAGTCATTTCAACAAGGCTAATGGTAACCTTGGTGAAAAATATTTTAATGGAATTTCCAGAGAATAAAAAACAGTAGGTTAAAAGATTAATGAGATAGAGAAAAGAAAGACAGTGAGCATAATCAATATCTTCATTTGCCAGTTGAGAAAAGATTTAACTGCAGTTTGAAGCAAGCATGGAGCCAGTAGAAGGTATTGATTTTTCATTTTCTTATTTTTAAGATGACAAATACTAGAGCATTTTAAATTTCTGCAAAAACCCAGTGGAGAAAGAAGCTAATAATATCAGACTCTTTATAGAAAGAAAAGGGGTCAAGGTCTCTAGCTAACGAAGTATAAGTTTATGAGAAAGGATTTTTTTAGCGACAAAGAAAAGGGCACCTCTTTTGTCTTGAGATAAAATATTATTAAATGCTAAACAGAATATTAAACTTACATAGCCAAAAATACGAATCCTAAAGTTTTGACATAATAAAAGGACTTATAGAGTGATCTAGAAAAAAAAGTGCTTTATTGAAGGACTTGTACTAGGATACAAAGGAGTCTAAGTTTCGTAAAAAGAAAGGAAGAAAAAAACCCTCCTATCTCCAGCTCTTCCAAAAGATGGCTAAGGAACTGCTTGTCTTTAAGGAGACCTCCTCCAAAGCAAATCAGGAGGCATTCTGGCAGAAACATCTATCAGATACCCTCTTCCTTCTCTTTCCAAAAGATGTAGAAAGGTCATTTTGATATCTTCAAAGAATTTAAATTCTTCAATTTTAATAATATATTCTTATCTTTTTTATAATACCTTATATTTTTGATAGGAAGCAGATAAATCTTCTGAACATGGTAATTTTTTCAAGTACCTTTTTGTCAAGGCATATATAAAGAAGTGACACAATTTTTTACTTCATATAATTTATTCTATAAGTACAAAATATATTGTCTGTGTATATAGCTGTCTAGGAATCTAGGAATAAAAACAAAATAAATTATACATATAACATTTTCTCTTATATTCTATTGCTCTGACAACTAAAGGCAATGAAGTAGTTAAAATCTGAAAGAAAGGTTGTGGAGAGTAAACAAATACAGTAATATAGTGATTTTTCCATGTAGCTTCTACTTCATGTGAGTGTTCCTGCAGTGGTATAGCCATTTATTCCCCAAATAGATTTGCCTCATCTTAAGCATATCATGGCATATATGAGGCTCAAGAGTATCTTTCTGTCTTTGCTATGAGTATAATTATCATGTTACAGGAAGAAAACTTCCAACTTCATCATAAAATCAAAATTGAGAAAAAACACTGAAGTCTTACAAAGCTCTACTGTGGAAATATTCTTCAATTTCATCACCTATATTGTGCCATAAGAAATAACTCCCATTCCCACCAAATATCATTTGGATAATCATATATGAAAAATTACCGTTTATCTAGGGAGTTATTATCATTGTTCTTGTGGCATAAATTTAATAACTTGAGTAATTTTCCTTGATTGACTTTATCATTATTACATTTTATTTCTTAATATTATTCTGAGTTTTAATGATGGGAGTCTGATGAAGACCTAGGCCCCAATCAATACTAAAACTTGTAACTATAGGAAGTTTGTGAAAAGAACACTTTAATTATCAGCATCTACCTATCAACAGCTGACTTCCCTGACTCCCCTGTGTTCAATACACATGGAATAAAACAAAATGCATAAAACTATATGACAAGAAAGGAACTTAGGTGAAAGGATGAGGTAGTACCAGAATCTCAAGATTCCCAGGAGATACACACGATCTAGTAGAGGCAACATAGAAAAACATGAGAAGGAGGCTAGTGGTTATGATTTAAGAGGTAAGGACTAATGTCTGGGGGTGGGGGTGAAGATGGTCAATCAGATGACTGGAACAAAATGGACAGTGCTTACCTGCCTTTAGAAAATGACATCATTAGAAGAGATTGTGACAATCAGTGAATCACTCAACCCCTAAGGCCTTGCAACATTTGTAGAGTGCCAGGAATTGATTAAATGTTTTAGAAATTCCTGTCTAAATATAAAATTCCATAGCACAGGATAGAGAAGTATATGGAGAGTGAACACTAGAGACGGAAATTCTGCCTGGCATGTTTCTTCCTAAATATCACTTGAATCTAGTATCCTTTATATGACTCTGTGTGTGTGTGTGTGTGTTATACATGTATATAATATAGACTATAATATAATATTCATACAGTATACAGTATACACACAGCGGGTACACACACTTTATACACATGCATTCATATATGGGTGTGTGTATATGTGTATGGGTGTGTGTTTATATATATATATATTTGATTTACTAAAATTTTGTTCAGAATATTTGCCTCTCTGTAAGAGATATTGTTCAGTAGTTTTATTTTCCATAATGTCTTTTTCTGGTTTTGGTATCAGGGTAGTAGGTATATTATACTGAGTTAAAGAGTGTTCCCTCATTTTCAACTTTCTAGAAATGTTTGTATATATTTGGCACTATTCCTCCTTTAGATGTTTCTTATAATTGTCAGTGAAGCCATCAGGACCTAGAGTTTACTTTGCAGAAAATATTTTAACTATCAGTTTAATTCCTTTGGTAGATACATTTCTATTCGATGTTTATTTCTTCTAGAATAGGTTTGATGCTTTATTTCAAACAATTCTTCAATTTTATCTGAGCTATCAGATTTATTCTCACAAAAGTCATAGTATTCCTTTATTATCCTTCTAATAGCTATAAGAATCTATAGATATTATATTTTCCTTTTCTTTGAGTATCTTGGTAATTTTTATCTTCTCATTTTTCTTTAATTGTCTACTTAGAAATTTATCAATTTATATTAATCTTTAAGAACCAAATTTTGATTTCATAATTTTCTTTTTTTTTCATTGCATTTTAGGTTTTGGGGTACATGTGAAGAACATGCAGTATTGTTGCATAGGTACACACACGGCAGTGTGATTTGTTGCCTTCCTCTCCTTCACCTATATCTTGCATTTCTCCCCATGCTATCTCTCCCCAACTCCCCACCCCCCACTGTCCCTCCCTATTTCCCTGTGACAGACCCCAGTGTGTGATGCTCCCCTAACTGTGTTCATGTGTTCTCATTGTTCAACACTCATCTATGAATGAGAACATGTGGTGTTTGATATTCTGTTCTTCTGTCAGTTTGCTGAGAATGATGGTTTCCAGGTTCAACCATGTCCCTATAAAGGACACAAACTCATCATATTTTATGGCTGCAGAGTATTCCAGGGTGTATAAGTGCCATATTTTCACTGTCCAGTCTATCATCGATGGGTATTTGGGTTGGTCCCAGGTCTTTGCTATTGTAAACTGTGCTGCAATGAACATTCATGTGCATATGTCCTTATAGTAGAAAGATTTATAATCTTTTGGATATATACCCAATAATGGGATTGCTGGGTCAAATGGCATTTCTATTTCTAGGTCCTTGAGGAATTGCCACACTGACTTCCACAATGGTTGAACTAATTTACACTCCCAACAGTCTAAAAGTATTCCTATTTCTCCACACCCTCTCCAGCATCTGTTGTCTCCATATTTTTTAATGATCGCCATTCTAACTGGCATGAGATGGTATCTCAATGTAGTTTTGATTTGCATTTCTCTAATGACCAGTGATGATGAGCATTTTTTCATATGTTTATTGGCCTCATGTATGTCTCCTTTTGAAAAGTGTCTGTTCATATACTTCTCCCACTTTTGAATGGGCTTGTTTGTTTTTTTCTTGTAAATCTGTTTTAGTTATTTGTAGATTCTGGATATTAGTCCTTTGTCAGATGGGTAGATTGCAAAAATTTTTTCCCATTCTGTTGGGTCCCGATTCACTCTAATGACTGTTTCTCTTGCTGTACCATTCCTTCTGAAGCTATTCCAAACAATCCAAAAAGAGGGGATCCTTCCCAAATCATTTTATGAGACCAACATCATCCTGATACCAAAACCCAGCAGAGACTCAGCAAGTAAAGAAAACTTCAGGCCAGTACTCACAATGAACATAGATGCAGAAATCTTCAATAAAATACTGGCAAACTGACTGCAACAGCACATCAAAAAGCTTATCCACCATGATCAAGTAGGCTTTATCCCAGAGGTGCAAGGCTGGTTCAACATATGCAAGTCTGTAAACGTAATTCACCACATAAACAGAAACAAAGACAAAAACCACATGATTATCTCAATTGATGCAGAGAAGGCCTTTGACAAAATTCAACAGCACTTTATGCTAAAAACCCTCAATAAAATAGGTATTGATGGAATGTATCTCAAAATAATAAAAGCTATTTACAACAAACCAACAGCCAGTATCATACTGAATGGGCAAAAACTGGAAGCATTCCCTTTGAAATCCGGAACTAGACAAGGATGCCCTCTCTCACCACTACTCTTCAATATAGTATTTCTAGCCAGAGCAATCAGTCAAGAAAAAGAAATAAAGGATATTCAATTAGGAAAGGAGGAAGTCAAATTGTCTCTATTTGCAGATGACATGATTTTATATTTTGAAGACCTAGCCCAAAATCTCCTGAAACTGATAAGCAACTTCAGCAGTCTAAGGATACAAAATCAATGTGCAAAAATCACAAGCATTCCTATATACCAATAACAGACTTAAAGAGAGCCAAATCAAGAATGAACTGTCATTCACAGTTGCTACAAAGAGAATAAAATATCTAGGAATACAACTAACAAAGAACGTAAAGGACCTCTTCAAGGAGAACTACAAACCACTGCTCAACGAAATAAGAGAGGACAGGAACAGATGGAAAAACATTCCATGCTCACAGTTAGGAAGAATCAATATTGTGAAAATGGCCATAGTGCCCAAAGTTATTTACAGATTCAACACTATCCCCATCAAGCTACCAATGACCTTCTTCACAGAATTGGAAAAAATCACCTTAAACTTCATATGGAACCAAAAGAGAGCCCGCATAGCCAAGTCAATTCTAAGCAAAAAGAACAAAGCAGGAGGCATCACGCTACCGGACTTCAAACTATACTACAAGGCTACAGTAATCAATACAGCATGGTACTGGTACCAAAACAGAGATATAGACCAATGGAACAGAACAGAG